>PVJN01002189.1:35298-108444 GCA_004026805.1 Lasiurus borealis
ATTATTTCTTTAAGTAGGTTTTCAGTATCTTGCTCTCTCACTTCTTCTGGCACCCCCATAATTCTGATGTTGGTACGCTTGAAGCTGTCCCAGAGGCTCCTTACATTATCTTCACATTTTTGTATTCTTTTCTCTTCTTGCTTTTCCAGTTGAGTGTTTTCTGATTCTTTATATTTCAAATTTTTGACTTGATTCTTGCTTGCCTCTAGTCTGCTGTTAGGTCTCTGTACAATATTTTTTAATTCAGTCAGTGTATGTTTAATTTTTAGTTGGTTCTTTTGCATCTCTAGTTGGTTCTTTTTCATCTCCTCTTGGGTTTCACTAACTTTATCCATCTTTTCTAGGATATTCTTGAAAAACCTTATAAGTGTGGTTTTGAACTCTATATCCAATCGTTTGTTTTCCTCCATTTCTTTTGTCTTTGATCCCTTCCCTTGTCTTGGCATTTTCACTATGCTGGTAGAACTTCTGTATTGGATTCAGCCTTATGATACCAGACTAGCAAAACTGCAGAAGCCTCTCTATTGAGCTTGGGATGGGTGGAGTCTCAGGGCTTAATGGGCCGCCTTGCCTTTCAGTCAGCCCACTCTCCACGACCCCCGAATCTCACGTGACTGGGTAATAGCTGGAGCAGTCCCTTGTGCGCACACTCTTGCAGTGCCTCTAGACTGCTATCTTTCCGGCCCCACTGTGCTCTGGGACATATGAGTCTGAGGGCCCAGGGTTTCGCCCAAAACTGGGGTTTAGTGAAGTTAGAAGTGGTGCAGTTGGGAGGGTCTGTCTCCCGCCCACTCATGAAAGCCAGTGGCACAATCAGCAGTCTGTCCCCTGCGTGCAGGGCCGTGAGAACCACCAGACTTCTGATCCTTAGTGACTCCCCTAAATTTCTGTGCAGCTCTCCCTTTTCACAGTCCCTGTATGAGTTTCGGCTGGATCTGGGATTTAGTTTCGTAGGATAAGGTGTTCAATGCCATTGAGAGTCTCCATCTCTCTCCCGCCAGAGAAATCCAGCCGGGTTGTCAGGCACCTGCTCTCTACATGCGCTTATCTCCGTACCTCAGCTTTTTGCAGCTCCTCTGGGTTTCTGTGAGCCCCTCTCTTTCCTTCTAGTTGTAGAATTTCCACTCAGCCAGCTTTCCTGTGGTTCTGGATGATGTCCATTCTGTCTTTTAGTTGTAGTTTTAGAAATTGTTGTGCGAGGCAGCAGTATAGGTGTTTACTTATGCTGCCATCTTGGATTGTCTGTCAAGGAAATTTTCTGTCATGATTTCTTTAAACTTGTTTTCTATTCCTTGTTCAGTTTCTTCTCCTCCTAGAACCCCTATTATTCAGATGTTGTTTTGTTTCATGTTGTCCCAAATTTCCCTTAGGCTCTCTGCATGGTTTTTATTTTTTTTTCCTAGAAACTGTTGTACTTGGTTATTTTTTTCTATCTTGTCTTCTAGCTTACTGATATGGTCTTCTGATTCTTCTAGTGTACTCTTTAAGTTTTCCATTGAGTTCTTCATGGCAGTGATGTCATTTTTCATTTCTTCTTGGTTCTTTTTCATTTCCTCTTAATTCTTACTCATATTGTCGAATTTATCTTCCATTCTTTTGAGCTGCCTTATGACCATTTCTTTGAATTCTTTATCTGGCAGGTTGCTTGCCTCCATTTTGTTTACTTCCTTTTCTGATGATGCCTGCTTTTCTTTCATATGTGGGCTGTTTCTTTCTGCCCTTGGTCTCTCTCTTCTCCAGGTATCTAGTTATGTAGTTCTCTTTCTCCTCATATCTGGCAATATCTGACCTTTCAGTGGTGGAGTGTAAAGCTCTTCTGAATCCGAATGTTTGTGTCAATTGGGGACCAGTTCCCTGGGGTTTGCAACTGTTCAGTGGGTGTCATAGTTATAGATTTTCAGGCTTCCAATAACATCCACTTTCCCCTTCAAGATGGCACAGTCTCTAAGAACAAGCTGGTGGCTCTGGGAGGAAACCCAGCAGCAGTGGTACTGCCTGGTCAGGAGAGCCCTGTCTAGCAGTCCCCCACCTTTTCCTAGAGTACAGCTGTTCTTTAACTTGCCAACAAACACAATGCATGTAACTCTCAGGTGTTCTCTCTGTCTGCTCTGGCACAAGGCTTGGGACACATCCATGTTCTTCACTGCCATTTTTTTTCCCTTGAAATGTTTTATAATTAGGACTTTTTCATAGAATTTTAGCCTTTTGAGAGAGTTTTAAAAATTACACAACCATGAAATGGCTATTATAAAAACAAAAAGCCACCTTGCACACATGAGGATGACTACTAAAAATAAAACAAAACCTACAAATAACAAATGTTGGTGAAAATATAAAGAAACTGGAACCATTCTGCAATGTTCATCAGAAGGTAAATTGGTGTAGCCACTGTGGAAAACTGTATAGCAATATTCAAAAAATTAAACCTAAGTTTACCATTTGATTCAGCAATTCTACTTCTGGGTATATCCCCAAAAATATTTAAAGCAGGGTCTCAAAGAGATATTTGATCACCCATGTTTGTAGCAGCATTATTCACAATAGCCAAAAGGTGGAAGCAACTCAAGTTTGATAATCAACAAATGAATGAACGAAGAATATGTAACATATACATATAATGGAATATTAATCAGCTTTTTTTTAAAAAAAGAAAATCCTGACATATGACACCACATGGAATCTTTAGGTCATTATGCTAAGTAAAATAACTGTTATAAAAAGACAAATACTCTTTTTTCCACTCATAAGAGTAGTCAAATTCCTATATCCAGGAAGTAGTATAGTTATTGCCAGGTCTGTCTGGAAGGGGAGATTGGGAAAAAATTGTTTTTTGGGGTACAGGATTTCAGTTTTTGCAAGATGAAAAGAGTTCTGGAGATGGATGGTAGTGACAATTGTACATCACTTGAAAAAGGTTAAGATGGTAAATGTTATGTGTTTTTACCAGAAATTTTAAAATGAATCATGAAGGGGTTTCTCCAATCAGTCCAAAGTATATGAGATTTCATTATATTTCCAGTATCAAACTTAAGGTTGTGATGTAGTTATCCAGCATGACAAAAGAACCAGTGTTTTCTGATCCATTTGGCTTGATGCCACAATTGCTCAGAGAATCCTTCATGTCGCCTGGTGGAGGGACTGACTAACTGCATGTGGTTGTCTCTGTGAAGACAAAGGTCATATTCAAGCCTACTGCAAGGTAACACATTTCAAAAACTCTCTATTCTTCTGCTAAGATTTGAATAAGATAAATGACCATAACTTGCCTTTCATCACTAGGATTTGCTTTCAATGAATCATTATAATTTGACTGAGTAGTCTACTCAACATTTTTTGAAATGAAAAAGAAAACCCAGTACATTCTCTTTTAGCTCAAATGCTGAGTCAGTATTTTGGCATTGTGAGTGGAAAACAGTAAGAAATGGGTGGACTTTTAAGAATCTGACAGGAAAGGAATTATCTGGGGACAGTTACACTTACGGATTAGCTTTTATGCATCTGTCAGGCAAGGATAGTAAGTATTTACAAGCTTTGTGCCCCTCATCCACTTGCACATTCTCTTTCTAATTGTCTTAATTCTGAATCTCCTACTGTACTTTGTCTTTCAGGAAGCCTCAATGATTAGTTTTACATCTCCTGGGTCATAGCTATATTATTTGGCATTTAACAGTCATTAGACAGCATTTTCACTTAGTTTCCAACTTTGGACTGCTTCCTTTTATATATAGATATAGATATAGATATAGATATAGATATAGATATAGATATAGATATAGATATAGATATAGATATAGATATAGATATAGATATAGATATAGATATAGATATAGATATAGATATAGATTTAGAGATAGAGATAGAGATAGAGATAGAGATAGAGATATTATTGATTTTTTTTTACAGAGAGGAAGGGAGAGAGATAGAGAGTTAGCAACATCGATGAGAGAGACAATGATCAGCTGCTTCTTGCATGTCCCCTATTGGGGATGTGCCCAAAACCAAGGTACATGCCCTTGACCAGAATTGAACCCGGGACCTTTCAGTCTGCAGACCAATACTCCATCCATTGAACCAAACTGGTTTTGGCTGGACTGCTTCCTTTTAATGGGTGAGTTCTATAGTCCTCCAGGACAGAAATCTGGTCTTCCCCTCTGGTGGCCTCATTGCTTAGCAGAGATTTGACATTAGGATAGCTTGATAAATTACTAAATTCTGGAGAAGTCAGAATCCTCATCTTAAAAACAAATAGCTATAACTGCTATTCAAGGAAGACAATGTTGTAAAGCTTGGGTAAAACATATATGTAAAGCATTTAGCATTCAAATGGTGATTATTAATATATCATAGATAAGAATGGTGTTTTGGAGTTAACCTTAGATTATAATCCTTTTAAGAGGTAATTCTATTAGGCTGATAATTCATGGCATTCTCTTTTTGTAATATTTTGCATGAGATGGGAACAATTAAAGAAAAGAAGATGTAGAAATCTGACATAATCTCAGTCCAAGTGTCAGACTTTTCCTGGAGTTCTGGTGACACCATGTGGAAAAATATGTTATTACATGTTGGCTGTTCTTTTAAAAAGTTCAAATTCTACTGCATCGTTAAAATGGTAAATTCTTCTGCTATGTATAATTTCTGGGTCTTCCCAACCCTCTCCATCGCAAACACTTAATTATAATATTGTTTTAAACACTAAGCTTAAATAATAAAAAGCTTCCCTAGCCAGTTTGGCTCAGTGAATAGAACACCAGCTCGTGGATTGAAAGGTGCCCAGATTGATTCTGGTCAAGGATATGTACTGGTTGCAACTTGATCCCCAGGTCTGGCCTGGGCATATATAGGAGACAACCAATAGGTGTGTCTCTCTCACATTGATGTTTCTGTCTGTGTCTCACCCTTTCCCCCTCTCTCTAAAAATCAATGGAAAAATATCCTTGGATGAGGATTAACAACAACAACAAAAGAATGGAAAACCGATTCTAAAGTAGTGCATGCAAACTTATTGAACAGAGAAAAAGAATTTCACAGAATATGATCAATTCTTTTTAAGTGGTTATTTTCTTTTAATGCCATGACATATTTACAATGACTTAGTAGTAACCAACTATTAAGATTTAATTCAGAATTTCTATCATTCTACTTTATGTTACCTACCCAGTCTATAATGGGGATGGCATTTAAACACTCACAGAATTGTTGCGAGTGGAAGTAGGTCTCGGTGCAGAATAGGATAGTCCTGTTCTGAGAGTTGTTTCCAAATTCTTTCTGCCCATCTTGACTTTCCTCATAGGAAAGAAATAAATACCTCTTCACCATTTTCTGCATCACTGAGGATACATCAGGATGTGGAGTTATTCCTTGAGCCTAGTATTGTACTCATGGGTTTATTATTTACCTTAGTTACTGAAATGGGAATTTTCTAAACTCAAACATTTGTTCTTCTCAGACTTTCTCTCCTTGTCACTGCCAACATCCGTCTCTAGATTTGTCAACCTCATGGGTATTTCCTCACTCTTATTGTTCAAGGTATTCTGAGGAATAAGAGACATAGATAATCAGAACACACCTGGTTATTGGTAGTAAATACATTTATATTGGTATACTTTAGTCAGCAAATATTTTAGTTAGGGCAATTTATAAACAATATGCTCAAGTCATAAGAGTTTTACAACATCCATCCATCTGTCAAAGTATAGTTCATCAAGAAGTCCTTGTACTCATGAGAACTTTTCGTGTTCTCAAGTAACTTATTTGGAGTGGTCTGTGTGGCTCACATACTCTCCATCCTGCCAGTACCATGAAGGACTAAAGAAATAGTGCAGAGAAATGTGCTCCCATCTGCTCACACACTTTCTCCAAAGGCTCTGAAACAGAATTATTCTTGCCTCTTCCAGATTCTAGTGATGCCGGGCATTCTTTGGTTTGTGGCCTCATCATTCCAATCTCTACCTCCTTCTTCATGTGGCTTTCCTCTCTGTCTGTCTCTTCTTTTGTCTCTTGTTAGGATACTTGTCACTGGATTTAGCGTCCTCCCAGTTAACACAGGATTATCTTATTTTTGAGATCTTTCATGTTTTTCAAATAGTGTCACATTTACAGTACTGGGGGTTAAGACTTGGACATATTTTTGTGTGTGGTGAGATACAGTTCAACTTATTACAAGCACTAATGGAATCATAACTTTGGACACTCAGATTACATGTACTGATGGTTGATTTAAAAATTATGCTCATTGTAAATATAGAAGTGAAAATTCCTTGTGTCACTGTTTGCCTGTTACATTGTGTGGTGATTTTTCCAGTTTTACTTTCTTCTAACTTGTAGCATTTTACTCCAGCGAAAGGGAGATTTAAAGGAGAGGTTTTGTTTTGTTTTGAACTGGAGTGGCATGTTTTGATTTCTTGTTTGTCTGGTTGGTGAGGTTTGTAGGTGGGATAACTTCCAGAACCATGAGGGTTTGTATTGTTCTGAGAAAAAAAATTTTGCAACATATCTGAAAAGGCAATTGTTACAGAAATCCTCTGAGCTTGATCTGAATAAGGTATGTTTATTTTCCCTTCTTGATATGCTCTTTTGTTTTTGCTTTCTCTTAGAAAGATTAAGAACCTATAATCCAATGGAAGAATGTTTTATGAATCAGTATTTGATGTAGCAGTATCCAAGTTGAAACTCCATTTGTGAGAGAAAAATTTCATCTATTCTCTTATATTTGAGTTTCAGGGAAGTTCCAATAGATCAACAGGCATATTGGCCATAATATAACACTATCATTTTTTTTTCCAATGTGGTAGCTGTTGATGACTTGACACTCTGCCAAATACTATAGGCAGTCATAATTGCAAGTAGGAGCAGCCTCATGTGTTAGGAAAGGAAAGCAAATGGAAATTCTGTTGGAGGAGGCACAAGGCTCAGACCCCCAAGTCCCTGCTAGATGCCTCTGCTCCTTGCTCCATGGAACTTGTCCCCACTACCTTCCCTGGAAACTTGACACTTTCCAGACTAGTGGGGGAAACTCTTGGGTAACTGTGGGAGGCATTCATCAAATTTATTGCCTAATGCTCTTAAAAAGAGTGCTTCAATTTTAAGATTTAAATAGAAATATTTCTTTCTTTAATATATTTTTTAAAATTCCACAAAACTTTAACAATGATGTCATATGATTTTCTTATTAGGAATTATTCCTCAGCTTTGACTATATTCTGGGATTGCTTTTGAGGTCAACATTTTACATTCTTTGGAGTTTTATTGTCTATATCTTACAAAATGTTCTATGGGCGCCCAAATTTCATATGGCTTGGTATTGCTCCAATTATATCATTCAGGTCTGTGGAGGTAACAGTATCTGTTTTCCTTATTTTTTGGACTTATTTTTTAAAAATCTTTATTGTTGAAAATATTACATATGCCTCCTTTTCTCCCACATGACCTTTTCCAGTCCCTTCCTCCCTCCTTCCCCACCACAGGTCTTCACCACCTTATTGTTTTAGTCCATGGGTTATGCATATATGCATACAAGTTCCTTGGTTGATCTCTTACCTCCACTCCCACCCTCCCCTGCCTTCCTTCTAAGGATTGGTGGACTGTTCAATGTTTCTAAGTCTCTGGATCTATATATGTTGTTTATTATATTCCACAAATGAGTGAGATCATGTGACACTTTTTTCTCTGACTGGCTTACCGTATTTTGCTTAGCACAATGCTCTCTAAGTCAATCCATGCTGTTGTAAATGATAAGAGTTTTTTCTTTTTTTTACAGCAGCATAATATTCCATGTTAGGTGTACCATGGTTTTGAAATCCACTGTGTTGATGGGCATTTTGGCTGTTTCCAAATTTTAGCTATTGTAAATTGTGTTAATATAAACATAGAGGTGCATATATTATTTCTAATTTCTTGGGATATAATCCTACATGTGGGATCACTAGATCAAATGGGAGTTCCATTTTTAATTTTTTTAGAAAATTCTATACAGTTTTCCACAGTGGCTGCACCAGTCTGAATTCCCACCAGCAGTGTACCAGATTCCTTTTTCTCCACATCCTCACCAGCACTTGTCGTTTGTTGATTTGTTGTTGATAGCCATTCTGAGTAGTGAGAGATGGCATCTCATTATCATTTTGAATTGCATCTCTCAAATGATTAGTGACTTTCAGCATGTTTTTTTACTTTTTTTTATGTCCTCTTTTGAAAAGTGTCTATTTAGATCCTTTGCCCATTTTTTTTAAATTGGTTTGTTTATTTTCTTTTTGTTAGGTTGTATGAGTACCCCATAAATTTTGGAGATTAGGCCCTAGTGCATGGATTCATGCACATTGAAAGAAAATTAATTAGGAGAGATTCATGTGGTAATTACATTAGTGCAAAAAATTACATGTCAAAATAGTATATATAATATAGTATTATGAAAATAAAATACAAAATATTTTAATATTGCTATTTGCTCTTTCTCTATAATAGAAGTGTCAGAGATGAAAGCAAATTAGTAAAATGTATATGAAAATAATATATAAATTGATTAATAGGTAAACAATATTCTGTTGATGACATCACTTTCTTTTGGCTTCAGAGGTGCATTGTGCCAATATCTGGTCTTCAGATACATCCTGGCATTGTGTGTGATTGATTGGCAGCAATGAGAACTCTATATGTATTGAGTATGTGCTAATCAACATTTATTTATTTATTTATTTAATATATTTCATTGATTTTTTTACAGAGAGGAAGAGAGCGGGATAAAGAGTCAGAAACATCAATCAGCTGCCTCCTGCACCCCACCACTGGGAATATACCTATAACCAAAGTACATACCCCTGATTGGAATCTAACCTGGGATCCTTCAGTCCCCAGTCCACTGAGCCAAAGCAGTCAGGGCTCAACATTTATTTTTAAATTACCAATGTTTGTTATAAGTACCGGCTGGTCAGTTAGTAGGATGGTCAGATGGACGTGCAGTCAGTCACTTAGCCTTTTATAGATAGACTAGAAGCCCAGTGCATAAAATTGATGCACCCTCTCCAATTGGGCACTCTTGGGGGATGTCCTGGGGATTGGGCCTAAACCGACAGTCAGACATCCCTCTCACAATCCTGGACTGCTGGCTCCTAACTGCTCACCTGCCTGCCTGATCATCCCTAACTGTCCCCCTGCCACTGGGTTGCCTTCAACTGACCCCCATGCTGGCCTGGTTACCTTTCACTACCCTCCCCTACCAGCCTGGTTGCTCCATGCCGCCTGCTGTTCAGTCATTTGGTTGTCCCTCACCAACCCTTCTGCTGGACAGTTCACCCTAACTGCCCCCCTGACACTGGCCTGATCACTCCTAACCACTTCCCCCACCAGTCTGGTCACCCATAACTGCCACCTGCACCAGCCTGGTCACCCTCAACTGCCCTCTTGCCAGCCTGGTCACCCCTCATGGCCCCCCGCTGGCTTGATTACTTCCAACTGCCACCCTGCTGGCCTAGTGGCCTCCAAATGCCTCCCCTCTGCTGGTCTGGTGGCCCCATGCAGCCTGCTGTTCAGTTATTTGGTTGTCCCTCACCAACCCCTCTGCTGGACAATTCACCCCTAACTGCTTCCCCAACCGACCTGGTGACCCCTAACCACTTCCCCCATTGGTCTGGTCACCCCTAATTGCTCCCCCGTGACAGCCTGGTAACCCCTCACTACCCTCTCTGCTTCCATGTTACTCCCAACTGCCCTCTTGCTGGCTTGATGGCTCCCAAATGCCTCCCCCTGCTGGTCTGGTGGCCCCACGCAGCCTGCTGTTCAGTTATTTGGTTATTCCTCAGTGGCCCTCCTGCCTTTGTGGTCTCCCCATGCAGCCTGTGTTCAGTCAGCAGTCCAGTTGTTTCGGTCATGACAGCCCCTGGCTTTTAATATATTAGGACTAGAGGCCTAGTGCATGATATTTGTGCATGGAAGGGGTGATTTCCCTTAGCCAAACTTGCATGCTTTCCAATCTGGGTCATCCCTCTCACAATCCAGAACTGCTGGCTCCTAACTGATCACCTGCCTGCCAGCCTAATTGCTCCTAATTCCCAACCCCACTGACCTGGTCATCCCTTACTGCCCACTCCCCCACTGGCCTGGTTGCCCCCAAATGCTTCCCTGGTCACCACTAACTGCTCCCCCTCTGTGCTGGACTTGCCACTCGCTGCTCCACTGCTGACTTAATTGCCCCCAACTGCCCACCTCTGCCAGCCTGGTCACTCCCAACTGCCCCCAGCCAACTTGGTTTCCCTGAACTGCCCCCCTCTGCTGTACTGGTCACTTCCAGCTGCCCTCCCTGCCAGCCCAGTTGCCCCATGCATCCTGCTGTTCAGTTTTTGGTCATCCCTTGCTAACCCCCCTGCTGGCCTGGTTACCTCACAAAGGCTGCTCTTCAGTTGTTTGGTCATTCCTTGCTAACCCCCTGCCAGCCTTGTCACCTCACACAGCCTGCTGTTTAGTCATCCACCAGGTTGTTTAGATTGTTACATCCCCTAGCTCTTTATATATTAGGACTAGAGGCCCAGTGCACAAAATTCATGCACAAGGCAGGGAGGTGTTCTTCAGCCCAGCCTGCTTCCTCTCTATTCTGGGACCCCTTAAGGGATGCCTGACTGCCCATCTAGGCTTAATGCAGGTAGGATTGGGCCTAAACGGGCAGTCGGACATCCCTCTCACAATCCAGGACTGCTGGCTCCCAACTGCTAGCCTGCCTGCCTTCCTGATTTCTCCTAACTGCTTCTTCCTGCCAGCTTGATCACCTTCTAACCATTCCCCTGTAGCCTGATTGATGCCTAACTGCTCCGCTGCCAGCCTGTTTGCTCCTAACTGCTCTATACTGTGGGCCTGGTCACCCTTAACTGCCCTCCCCTACAGACCTGGTCACCCCTAACTTCCCTCCCCTGCAGGCCTGGTTCCTCCCAACTGCCCTCCCCTGCTGGCCTGATCACCCACAACTGATCTCTCTTGCAGACCTTGTCCATGCCAACTGCCTTCCTTGGCTGGCCATCTTGTGGTAGCCATCTTGTGTCCACATGGGGGCAGGATATTTTGATCACTTGGGGCAGTCATCTTGTGTGCTGGAGTGATGGTCAATTTGCATATTACTCTTTTATTAGATATGATAGAGGCCTGGTGCACTGATGGGGGCCAGTTGGTTTGCCCTGAAGGGTGTTCTGGATCAGGGTGGGTGTTTCCTTGGGGCATGGGGTGGCCTGGGTGAGGGGCTGTGGTGGTTTGCAGGCTGGCCATGCCCCCTGATGACCCAAGTGGAAGCCCTGGGAGCTTATATTTATCTTCTACAATTGAAACTTAGCAGCCTGGAGTGGAGCCAAGCCTTCTGCTGTACAGCCATTGAATCTTTGTTGCCTGAAGCTGAGACCTGGGCGCTTGGCTTCCTCCATTGTTAGGGGCAACCCAAGCCTCTCTCCTGCTATCTCTGTGGCCATAGCAATCTTGGTTGGATTAATTTGCATACTCACTCTGACTGGCTGGTGGGCATGGCTGGTGGGTGTAGTGGATGTATGATCAATTTGCATATTACTCTTTTATTAGATAGGATAATATTGGCAAATATGTTCTCCCAGGCATAGGATTTCTTGTTGTTTTGTTGATGGTTTCCTTTGTGGTGCAGAAGCTTTTTATTTTGATGTATTTCCATTTGTTTATGTTATCTTTAGCTTCCATTGCCCTAGAAGATTTATTGGTAAAGATATTGCTATGACATAGATTTCACCTTGCTCCATAGATTTTGGATTGTTGTGCCTATGGATTCTCCTAAGATTTTTATGTTTTCCCATCTTACGTTAAAGTCCTTTATCCTTTTTGTGATTATTTTTGTGTATGGTTTAAGTTCCTGCTCTAGTTTCATTTTTTTGAATATTCTGTCCAGTTTTCCCAACACAATATATTGAAGAGACTATCTTGAGTCCATGGTAAACTCTTGACTCCTTTGTCAGATATTAATTGAGCATAATGGCTTAGTGTTAATTTCTGGATTTTGGGTTCTGTTGCATTGGTCTATATGTCTGTTCTTTTGCCTATTAACAGGCAGTGGCTTTGTAGTATAACTTAATATATGGTATTGTCATTCCCCAACTTTATTGCTCTTTCTCAAGATTGCTGCATCTATTTGTGGTCTTTTTTTATTCCATATAAAATTTTGGAGGTTTTTTTTCTAGGTCTGTGAAATATGCTGTTGATTTTTTAATGGGGATTGCACTGAATTGATAGATTGCTTTGGGTAGTATGGATATTTTAATGATGTTGATTCTACCAATCCTTGAACATGGTATGTTCTTTCATTTGTTTATGTCTTCCTCTATCTCTTTTTTCAATGTCCTGTACTTTTCCAAGTACAGGTATTTTACCTTCTTAGTTAAGTTTATTCCTAGGTATCTTAATTTTTTCGTTGCACTGGTAAATGGAATTTTTTATTGTTTGTATCTTTTTCTGTGTTTTCATTCTTGGTGCATCAAAAGCCACAGATTTCTGGGTGTTAATTTTGTATCCTGCTACATTGACAAATTCATTTATTAAATATAGTAGTCTTTGGGGTATTCTTTGTGCAATATCATGTCATCTCTGAATAATAGTTTTCCTTCTTTGCCAGTTTGGATGCCTATCTTCTTGTCTGATAACTATGACTAGCACTTCCAGTACTATGTCAAACAGGAGTGGTGAGAGTAGGCATTCTTTACCTGTTCCTGTTCTTAGGGAAACAGTTTTAGTATGATGTTGGCTATAGGTTTGTCATATAAGTCTTTTATTATGTTGAGTTATGATCCCTCTATTCCTACTTTGCTGAAAGTTTTATCAAGAAAGGGTGTTGGATTTTGTAAAATGATTTTTCTGCACCAATTGATATGATTATATGATTTTATCTCTCAATTTGTTTATATGATGCATCATGTTTATTGATTTGTGAATATGATAGCATCCTTGCATCCCCAGAATAAATATCACTTGGGTGTGGGTGTGTGATCTTTCTAATGTAATGCTCAGTCTGATTTGCTATGATTTTGTTGAGGATTTTAGCATCTTCTAGTATGTTCATCAGAGATATTGGCCTGTAATTCTCTTACTTTATAGTTTCTTTATCTTGTTTTGGGATTAAGGTAATGTTGGATTCATAGAAAGAGCTTGGAAGTGTTCCCGCTTCTTGAAATTTTTGGAATAGTCTGAGGAGGATATATTTCAATCCTTCTTGAATATTTGCTGAAACCCCCCTTTGAAGCCATCTGGTCCAAGCCTTTTGTTTGCTGGAAGATTTTTGATTACTGCTTCAATTTCCTCTATAGTTATCAGCCTATTCAGATTTTTATTTTTTCTGATTTAGTTTTGGAAAGTCATATTTTTCTCAGAATATGTCCGTTTCTCCTAAGTTGACCAGTTTGTTGGAATTAAGTTGTTCATAGTATTTTTTTTTTAACAATTCGTTGTATTTCTATGTTGTCTGTTATTTCACCACTTTCATTTTTTATTGTATTTATGTCTTCCTTCTTTGCTTCCTAATGAGCCTGGCTATAGGTTCATCACTCTTGTTTATCTTAGCAGAGAACGAGCTCTTGGTTTTATTGATTTTTTTAAAAACTATTTTTTGGTCATTATGTCATTTATTTTCACTGTAATCTTTATTATTTCCGTCCTTCTGCTCACTCTGGGCTTTGTTTCTCTATTTCTAATTCTTTAAGTTGTAGAGTTAGGTAATTTATTACCAATTATAGTTTTATTTTTATTAAATTTTTATAAATATCTCCCCATTGCCCCCCGCTCCCGCCCAGGCATAACCCAACCACCCAGTGTCTATGTTCATTGGTTATGCTTATGTGCATGCATACAAGTCCTTTGATTGATCTCTTATCTACCTCACCTAACTTTAATCTTCCTGCTGTAATTTCAGTCTGTTTGAAGCTTTACTGTCGCTGTATCTGTCATTTTGTTCATCAGTTTATAATGTTCTTTATTATCCACAAATGAGTGAGATCATGTGATGTTTCTCCTTCATTGACTGGCTTATTTCACTAAGCATAAGGCTCTCCAGTTCCAACCAGGTTGCTGCAAATGGTAAGAATTCCTTTTTTTTAATGGAAGCATAGAATTCCATTGTGTAGATGTACCATAGTTTTCTGATCCACTCATCTGCTGATGGGCACCTAGGCTGTTTCCAAATTGTAGCTTTTGTAAATTGTGCTGCTATGAACATAGGGCTGCATAAATCCTTTCTGATTGGTGTTTATGATTTCTTAGGATAAATTCCTAAGAGTGGGATTACAGGGTCAAATGGGAGATCCATTTTTAGTTTTTTGAGGAAACTCCATACTGTTCTCCACAGTCACTGCACCAGTCTGCATTCCACCAACAGTGCACAAGGGTTCCTTTTTCTCCGAATCCTTGCGAACACTTGTCGTTTGTTGATTTGTTGATGATTGCCATTCTGACAGGTGTAAGATGGTATCGCATTGTCGTTTTGATTTGCATCTCTCGGACGATTAATAACTTTGAACATGTTTTCATGTGTCTCTTGGCCTTCCTTCTGTCGTCTTTCAAAAAGGTTCTATTTAGGTCTGTTGCCCATTTTTTTATTGGATCGATTAGCTTTCTTTTATTAAATTGTATAAATTGGCAGTAGATTTTGGAGATTAAACCTTTATCAGTGATAACATTTGCAAATATGTTCTTCCATACAGTGATCTTTCTTGTTGTTTTGTTGATGGTTTCTTTTGCTGTGTAAAAGCTTTTTATTTTGATGTAGTCCCATTTGTTTATTTTTCCTTTAGCTTTCATTGCCCTTGGAGCGGTATCAGTGAAGAAGTTCTTTCGGCATATATCTGAGATTGTGCTGCCTATGGATTCCTCTAGTATTTTTATGGTTTCTCTTGTAATGTTTAAGTCCTGTATCGATTTTGAGTTTATTTTTGTGTTTGTTGTAAGTTGGTGGTCCAGTTTCATTTTTTTGCATGTATCTGTCCAATTTTCCCAACACCATTTATTGAAGAGGCTATCTTGGCTCCATTAAATGTTCATTCCTCCTTTATCAAATATTAGTTGAGCATAATGGTTTGGGTGGATATCTGGGTTCTCTATTCTATTCCATTGGTCTATATGTCTGTTCTTGTGCCAGTACCAGGCTGTTTTGAGAACAGTTGCATTGTAGTACAGCTTGAAATTTGGTATTGAGATCCCACCTACTTTATTCTTCTTTCTCAGAATTGCTGTAGCTATTCGTGGTCTTTTTTTGTTCCAGATGAATCGATGAAGAATTCTTTCTAGGTCTGTGAAATATGTCGTTGGTATTTTAATGGGTGGTGCATTGAATCTGTAGATTGCTTTGGGTAGTATGGACATTTTAATGATGTTGATTCTCCCAATCCATGAGCATGGTATGCTATTCCATCTGTTAACAACTTCCTCTATCTCTTTTTTCAGTGTCCTGTAGTTTTGTGCATATAGGTCTTTTACCTCTTTAGTTAGGTTTATTCCTAGGTATCTTAATTTTTTTGGTGCAATGGTAAATGGGATTGCATTTTTAGTTTCTCTTTCTGTAATTTCACTAGTAGTGTATAGAAATTCCACAGACTTCTTAGCATTAATTTTGTATCCTGCTACATTGCCAAATTCATTAATTAAGTCAATTAGTTTTGGAATGGAGTCCTTTGATTGTTTTATGTACAATATCATGTCATCTGCAAATAAGGACAGCTTCACTTCTTATTTTCCAATTTGGATGCCTTTTATTTCTTCTTCTTGTCTAATTGCAATGGCTAATACTTCCAGTACTATGTCGAACAGGGGAGGTGAGAGTGGGAATCCCTGTCTTAGGGGAAATGGTTTTAGTATTTGCCCATTGAGTATGATGTTAGCTGTGGGTTTATCATATATGGCTTTTATGATATTGAGGTATGATCCTTCTATTCCCACTATGCTGAGAGTTTTTATCAAGAAAGTGTGTTGGATTTTGTCAAATGCTTTTTCTGCATCAATTGATATGACTATGTGATTTTTATCTCTCAATTTGTTTATGTGATGTATCACGTTTATTGATTTGCGGACATTGTACCATCCTTGCATTCCTGGGATGAATCCTGCTTTGTCATGGTGTATGATCTTTCTGATGTACTGCTGAATCCGATTTGCTAGAATTTTGTTGAGGATTTTGGCATCTATGTTCATGAGAGATATTGGCCTATAATTCTCTTTCATTGTGTTTTCTTTATCTGGTTTTGGTATTAGGGTGATGCTGGCTTCATAGAAGGTGTTTGGAAGTGTTCCTTCTTCTTGAATGTTTTTGAATAGTCTGAGGAGGATAGGTTTTAATTCTTCCTTGAATGTTTGGTAAAACTCTCCTGTGTAACCATCTCGTCCTGGGCTTTTATTTGCTGGAAGCTTTTTGATTACTGCTTCAATTTCTTCCATAGTTATTGGACTATTGAGATGTTTGGCTTCCTCCTTATTGAGTTTTGGAAGGTTATATTTTTCTAGGAAAATGTCCATTTATTGCAGGCTGTCCAATTTGTTGGAATAGAGCTGTTCATAGTGTTTTTTTTTAAACAATCCTTTGTATTTCCACAGGGTCTGTTGTTATTTCTCCTCTTTCATTTCTGATTTTGTATATTTGGGACTTCTCTCTCTGCTTCTTGGTGAGCCTGTCTAGAGGTCCATCAATTTTGTTTATCCTTTCAAAGAACCAGCTCTTTGTTTTGTTGATCTTTTGAATTGTTCCTTTGGTCTCCAAGTTGTTTATCTCCGCTCTGATCTTCATTATTTTCTTCCTTCTGAGTACACTGGGCTTTTCTTGTTGCTCTAATTCTAGCTCTTTGAGTTGTTGGTTTAGTTAATTTATTACCATTGTTTCCGGTTTTTTTGCAGTAGGCTTGTAGGGCTATGAACTTCTCTCTCAAGACCGCTTTCACTGTGTCCCATAAATTTTGGATTGTTGTGTTGTCATTGTCATTTGTTGCATGATGTTTTTTATTTCTTCCTTGATCTCTCTGGTTACCCAGTCGTTGTTTAATAGCATGCTGTTTAGTCTCCATGTGTTTGATTTCTTTCTATTGTTTTTATTATAGTTGATTTCAAGTTTTATGCCACTGTGGTCCGAGAAAATGCTTGACATGATTTCTATCTTCTTGAATTTGAAGAGACTTTTCTTTTGCCCCAACATTTGATCGATCTTTGAAAATGACCCATGTGCACTGGAGAAGAATGTATATTCTGTGCCTTTGGGGTGAAATGTTCTGTAGATGTCAATTAATTCCATCTGGTCTAGTGAGTCATTTAGGATTGGTGTTTCTTTGCTGATTTTTTGTTTAGAGGATTTGTCCAATGGTGACAGTGGGATATTAAAGTCTCCTACTATGATTGTATTGCTGTCAATCCTGTCAATCTCTCCCTTAATATCCTTCAAGAGTTTTTTTTATGTATTTAGGTGCTCCTATTTGGGTGCATATATGTTTACCAGAGTTATTTCTTCTTGTTGGTTTGTTCCCTTTCGTATTATGAAGTGGTTTTCTTTATCTCTTGTCATGTCCTTCACTTTGACATTTAATTTGTCAGATATAAGTATTGCAACCCCAGCTTTTTTTTTTCATTTCCATTTGCCTGAAATACCATGTTCCATCCCTTCACCCTCAATCTGTGTGCATCTGTTTTCCTGAGGTGGGTTTCTTGCAGACGGCAGATATATGGATCATGTTTTCTTATCCAATTGGTTACCCTATGTCTTTTGATTGGAGCATTTAATCTTTTCACATTTAAAGCTATTATTGATAAGTACTTATCTGTTGCCATTTTTAGTCCTTACCCCCGAGTTCCTTCTTCGCTTCCTCTTTCTTTTTATTATAGCAACCCTTTACCATTTCTTGCATTGCTGGTTTGGTGGTAATATATTCTCTTAGTCCTTTTTTGTCTACGAAGCTTTTGATTTCACCTTCAATTTTGATTGAGAGTCTTGCAGGGTACAGTATTCTTGGATTCAGACCCTTCCTTTGCATGACTTTGTATATTTTATTCCATTCCCTTCTGGCCTGATGAGTTTCTGTTGAGAAGTCAGTAGCTAATCTTATGGGGGTTCTTTTGTAGGTAACTTTCTGTTTCTCTCTGGCTGCTTTTAAGATTCTTACTTTGTCTTCGGTGTTTGCCAATTTAATTAAAATGTGCCCTGGTGTTGGTTTGTTGGGTTTCATTTTGCTTGGGACTCTGTGCGCTTCTTGGATTTGTGTGGGTTTTTTCTTTCCTATATTGGGAAAATTTTCTGTCATTATTTCTTCAAACACGTTCTCTAATCCTTGTTCAGTTTCCACTCTTTCTGGAACCCCAATTATGCGGATGTTGTTTTGTTTCATGTTATCCCAAAGTTCCCTTAGGCTCTCCTCTTGCTTTTTAACTTTTTTTCTAGAAGCTGCTGTACTTGGGTATTTTTTCCTACCCAGTCTTCTAGCTCACTGATGCGGTCCTCTGCTTCTTCTAGTTTATTTTTGATGCTTTCTATTGAGTTCTTTATAGCAGTGATGTCATTTTTCATTTCTTCTTGTTTATTCTGCACCTCCTCTAGGTTCTTCTGCATTTCTTCTTGCTGCTTCTTCATCTCCTCTTGGGTCTTCTTCATTTCCTCTTGGCTCTTACTCAGTGTCGATTTTGTCTTCCATTCTTTTCATCCACCTTATGATCATTTCTCTGAACTCTTTCTCTTGCAGGCTTATTTCTGCTTCTATTTCGTTTACTTCCTTTTCTGGTGAAACCTGCCTTTCTGTCTTATGTGGGCTGTTTCTTATTCTGCCCATGGTCTTTCTTCTCCGGGTGTCTAGTTATGTAGTTCTCTCTCCTATGTTGATTGAAAGGCACAAACTATGATACGACCAGGTACAGCACACAAGGCACCTGTCCTAGGCGAAATCTGATCCTTCCATGCGCTGCATGAATCTCCGAATCCACCGCCTGCCCGTCCGCGCTGACTAGAAAGCTGTGCTGAGTCCCTGGCTGCTGGGTGGGTGCCTCCGTCAGCCGCAGCTTTCAGTCCTCCGCAGACATCCACCTCCCTCTTTTCCCAGGTGAAATCTGACCCCTCCGTGTGGTCTGTGGATCTCTGATTCCGCTGTGTGTCTGCACCGATTGGAGAGTGGAGTTCTGGGTCCCTGGGTCTCCGGCACTTGATGGGTGCCCCAGCCGCGGCTTCAGACTCCCGCAGACATCCACCTTCCTCTGCAAGATGGCGTGGTCTCCGCGTTCACGTTGGTGGCTCCAGGGACAAAAACCCCGTGGCAGTGGGGCTGCCTGGCCTGGAGAGCCCTGTCCAGCAGTCCCCCACCTTCTCCTGGAGGATAACTGACTCTTAACTTGCCAACAAACACTTCCAGTGTGACTCTCAGCCGCTTTCTCTCCCTCTACCCAGCAACAAAGCTCCAGACACATCTGTCTACTCCGCCGCCATTTTCTCTCCCCCCCACCCTTTTTTTTAAGGGAGGCCTTTAAGGCATTGAACTTCCTTCTCAAGGAAGTTTTCGCCTTGTCTCATAGATTTTGGATTGTTGTGTTTTCATTTTTCTTTGTTTACCTGCTGTTTTTTTAATTTCTTTTCTGATCTCTTTGGTAACCCAATCATTGTTTAATAACATTATTTAGCCTCCCAATTTTTAATTTTTGTTATTGTTTTTATTGTAGTTCATTTATAATATTATGCCACTATGGTCTGAGAAGATTCTTGATATGATTTCTATCTTCTTGAGTTTGAAGAGACTTTGCTGTTCCCTAATATGTGGTCTATCTTTTTAAAATATATCATGTGCACCTAAGAATAATGTCATTTTGGAATGAAATGTTCTGAAAATATTAAGTCAATCTGGTCTAGTGAGTCATTTATGATTGCTGTTTCTTTGCTGATTTTTTGTCAGGATTTTTGAGGATTTTTCAGTGATGCCTATGTGGTATGAAAATCCCCTGCTGTGATTATATTGTTATCTCTCTCTTGATATCTATCGGAAGTTTGTTTTTTGTTTTTTAATGTATTTGGGTGCTCCTGCATTGGGTGTATATATGTTTACCAGAGTTATATCTTCTTGTACTATCAATCCTCTCAGTATTTTGAAGTGGCCTTTTTTATCTCTTGTTATGGCCTTCAGTTTAGGGTCTATTTTGCCAGATATAATTATTTCTACTCCAGCTTTTTTTCATTTCCATTTGCCTGAAAAATATTTTTTCTATACTTTCAATTTCAGTTTGTGTGACCCCCTTGTTCTGAGACAGCATAAATATGTATCATGTTTTCTTATCCTTTCAGTCATTCTATGTCTTATGATTGGAGCATTTAGTACATTTATGCTTAAGGATATTATTGATAGGTACTTGTTGCAGCCATTTTTTATTCTTTATGCTTGTGTTCTTTTTTCTCTTTCTATTTCTTCTTTTTACATTCGCTTTGGCATTTGCTGCATTGCTGGCTTGGTAGTGATAAACTCCTTTAGCGTTTTTGTTGTTGTTCTTGATGTTTTTGTCTGTGAAACTCCTGATTTCCCCTTCAATTTTGAATGATATGCCTGCTGAATAGAATATTCTTGGATTCAGTTCCTTGCTTTGCATTATTTTATATACTTCCTTCCATTCCTCTCTGGACTGATGTGTTTCTGTTGAGAAGTAATTTGATAATCTGATGGAATATCCTTTGTAGGTAACTCTCTCTCTCTCTTGTTGCCTTTAAGATTCTCTCTTTGTTGGTAACATTTGCCATTGTAATTATGATGTTCTTTTTTTGTTGTTGTTCATATTGTTTGGGATTCTGTGCTTGTATGACTTTTTTATTTCCCAAATCAGGAAGGTTTTCTGTCATTATTTCTTCAATGGGTTATCTAATCATTGCTCCTCTATTATATTTATGTCACTTCATTTCATGCTTTCCCAAAGCTTCCTCAGGCTCTCCTCCTGCTTTCTATTTTTTTTCTCAAATTGCTGTTGAGATTGGATGTGTTTTTCTGCCCTATCATCTTTTAACTCACTAATTCAGTCCTCTGCTTCTTCTAGTCTACTGTTGAAACCTTACATCATGTTTTTCATTGTAGCTATATCAGTTTTATTTACTTTTGATTCTTACATAAATTGTTGATTTTCTCATCCATCTGGACCTTACTCTGAATAATTTTTCTAACATATTGCATGCCTCTATTTTCTGGCAATTCATTTTTCTTTTCTTGGGTAGAAATTTTTGCTGTCTTTTTCTGGTCCTTGGTACCCTTCTTAGGTTTTGAGAGGTTGAAGATCCTATCAAGGCAATGGTCTGGAAATTGTTAGCCCAGAGGCTGGGTCTGCCTTGAGTCTCATGACTTTATTGTCTCTATTTTGAGTTGTGTTCTCTTCTCCAATATATCTGATTCTTTAATTGTCTGCTTTACATGCACGGGGTGGTGGAAGCACATGCATAATTTCTGCTGATATTTGACTCCCATGAGGACCCATATTACTGTGCATCCCTGCACCTGGGACAGCGTGGCACCCTAGATACCTCTGTTAGTGCACTTGTGGCATGGTCTTGTGGCCCCTGGCTTGACACAATGGCTTATTCTGGGTTGCCCTGGTAGAACTTTCTTATGGCTTGGAATGAGGCATGTGCTAGGTTGCTCTTGGGTGCAGAGTCAGATTTCCCCTGTGTCTTGAGAAGGGCACATGCTGGGTTACTCTAGGTTGCACTGGCAGCAAGACCCTGGCCTCGGGTTGCTCTGGGTCACATAGTACTTGCTTTCTTGTAGCCTAGAGTGAGGTATGTGCTTGGTTGCTCCACTTCACCTCTCCTCAGTGTAGAGTGAAGTGGTTTCCATGGGTGGCTCGGTCTAACCTCCACTGTCTTCCAGAGTAAGGTGTGCATTGGGCTGCTCTGGATGTCCCTGGCAGTACTGTCCTAGTGGCAGGGTCTAGGCAGCTCTGGGTTGCCCAGACTGGGGCATGCTCTGGGTTGCTCCAGGTTGCGCAGACAACTGGTCCTGGGGCTGGGGGTGGAGCAGGTGCCTGATGGCTCTGGGTCAGGCTAGCAGTATGGTTCTGGGGCTCACAGTGGAGGTGGAGAACAGGTTGCCCCTCACTTGCACTCACTGAAAGGTCTTGAAGCTGAATCCCAGAATGCTGGTTCCAGCAGGCTGGTGAGGAGGCTTGCTGAGGGAACTGACTCTGGTGGTGCATGCTCCTTGCAGACATCTAGGAGCCTGTCAAGAGGTACTGCGCCACTCACTGCCAGGGCATGGTGGTGGTTCCATGTGGGTTATGGCTGGCAAGCAGTGGTCTCTATGCATCCCCTGTCATTCCTTATTGAAAATTGTATCCTCAGCTGTGTCTAATTTGTTAATTCAGGGTGGATGTTCTCTGATTTAGTTGCTTTTGTGGCCTGGCCCTAGGAGGAGATGCACGGTACTGCTGCCTATTTGGCCACCATTTTCTATTTTAGCTCATTTTTTTTTTAAACTTCAGTGTTTTCTGAGGGTGTCTCATGGTGGTGAGGGTGGTGATGATGGTGGTGGTGGTGGTGGTGGTGAGGGTAGCTATGGGGTGGCAATAGCAGCAGTGCTAATGGTTGTAGCAATGGTGGTGACAGTGGTAACAATCATTTTTGACATAGCTTTATGGTAATGTCATTATTTAAAAAACAATTTATTTGAGAAGACTAATTTAAATTGTATATAAATCTCATATAATATCAAACTGTAAATTTCAACACATAGATTACAAATAGAAATTTTTAAAACAACATTCTCCATACTTTAATGTCAAATCATGTTTACAAATATTCTAGACAGAAGCATACCTCCATGGCTTTAGGAATATCATGTTTTTACCTGCAACCTCAAATGACAAGCCAGTGCATGAGAACACAAAAAGCAAAGTTACTCTCTTTATGTTTTTATCTTGCAAATAAGTATTTCTTTAGATTGTGATTTTCTTGCTAAACCTTTTTTTGAAATGCAGATTAACTGAAAGGTTCATGGGAGGAATTAATGCAATGATTGATTCTGTGGGGCCCAGCATATTGTAGGCCTTTGCACTGGTCTTGCACTTCTTGAGAGCACCAGATGGACCTGTTCTGCATGTTAAGAGTTAGTAAGAGTTAACAAAATTGAATGAGATCAATTAGTTGCTTTAAAAATATTTTAAACTCTTGACCAAGGAAACTATGTCTGCAGGTGTCCCCTTGTATCAACTTTACGGGTTGGGTTTGTTTTCCTGAGTTTAAAACCCAACATTTGAGATGAACAATTCCTAACTTTACATACAAGCCAAGAAATCCACTGAAGTATTGTGCCCTAGCTTTTTAGTAACTCCTTTGCTCTGTTCTAAGTTTAGTTTGCCACTGATCTGTGGTGTGTTTTGGACTGGTGAATGTTAGAGAGGCCTCTCAGAGTGTCACTTATTTATCTTTCATTTTGGCATTCATGAGTAATGACCCTGACATAAGAACAGAAAATATCTACACTAATAAAATAGAAACATGCAAATTAACCATCACTCCACTACACCCACCAGCTAATCAGAGTATGCAAATTAACCCAACCAAGATGGCAGTGGCCACAGATCTAGAGTGAGCAGGAGGTTTGGATTGCCCCTGGTGATGGAGGAAGCCAAGCTTCCTGCTCACCCTGTCCAGCCCTATCTTTCACTCAAGGCTATGGTTTCAATTATAGAAGAAAAAAAAAAATCCCAACAAAAATGGTGGCAGCCATGGAGCTGAAGAGAGCAGGAGGCTTGGATTGTCCCCGGCAATGGAGGAAGCCAAACTATCTGCCCATCCTGGCTGGGTCTGGCCTCTGCTCAAGGCTACAAAGTTTCAATTATTCTATCTAATAAAAGAGAAACATGCAAATTGACCATACCTCTGCCATGCTCACAAACCATGCCCATAGGCCAATAAGGAGTGAGTATATAAATTAATCCAAAAATATGGTGGTGGCTATTGAGCTGGAGCAAGCAGGATGCTTGGGTTGTCCCCAGCAATGGAGGAAGCCAAGCTTCCTGCCCACCCTGGCTGGCCCTGGCCTCTGCTCAAGGCTATGAAGTGTCAATTATAGGAGATAAATAAATCCCAACAAAAATGGCAGCAACCATGGGGCTGGAGAGAGCAGGAGGCTTTGGTTTCCCCCAGCAATGGAGGAAGCTAAGCTTCCCACCTGCCCTGGCCTGCCCTGACCTCTACTCAAGACTACAAAGTTTCAATTATAGAAAATAAATAAATCCCAGATACCAGGGCATCTGTTTGGGTCACCTGGGGGTGTGGCTGGCCTGAAAACCACCACAGGCCCCTCATCTAGGCCGCCCCACCCCCTAAGGGAATCCTAACCCTGATCTGGGACATCCTTCAGAGCAAACCAGCAGGCCCCCACCCATGCAACAGGCCTCTATCCCATCTAATAAATGAGCAACATGCAAATTGACCATCACTCCAACACGTAAGATGGCTCTTTCCATGTGGTCAAAGATGGCTGCCTCCATGTGGACACAAAATGGCCAGCAGGGGAAGGCAGTTGGGAGGGACCAGGTCTGCAAAGGAGGGCAGTTGTGGGCAATCAGGCACGTAGGGAAGAGCAGTTAGTGGCAATCAGGCTGGCAGGAGAACAGGTAGGCATCAATAAGGCTGGCAGGGGAGTTGGTAAGGGGTGATAAGGCTGGCAGACAGAAGTGGTTAGGGGCAATCAGGAAGGCAGGCAGGCGAGCAGTTGGGAGCCATCAGTCCTGGATTGTGAGAGGGATGTCTAACTGTAGTCAGACATCTCTTAAGAGGTTCCCAGATTGGAGAAGGTGCCAGCTGTGCTGAGGGACACTCCCCCCCGGCCCCCCACTCTAGTATATTTATAAATGAATAAGGAATAGTTATTTTCAGGAAGCTTTATGTGCTTGTTTCTGAATCTACGCCAGAGGAGCCTTTTGTATGTATTTATATGGTATTTCAAATATTTTTAAAATTGGGGGATATTTAATTTGACAACAATTCTTATTTTTAAAAAAGTAGTACAGGAGAGCACATTGCCTGGTACTGCTCACTGTAGACATGGCTTTCATTGTCCAGTTTGCCTTGGTCACTACTGATAGTTATTTTCCCATCTATATTTCTGTTTGGCACCAGCTAGTCATGCATTTGTAACACCCACTGTGGACAACTACAACACTTGGTACTGGTAATGAGAGATTGAAGTATGTCTAAGAGTTATGTGAAGGTAACATTATTTCCAATATCACTGTTCAAATATTAAACAGATAACTATGATTATCTTTTAGCACCTTATTTTCCCATTGGTGTTTTCCTTTCCTGATCTGTTTTTAAAGGCTCTGGAGTTAATGGCTTGATATGTCCCCAAATAGTTTTATTTATTCTTTTTCCAATGACCATAGTCAGTGTTTCTGCTTAATTGGAAACCAAGCAACAAACTCAGCTACTTATTTACATGGATATTTTAGAAGATCCCCTAAACAATAGCGTATAATTTTAATTCTTTTCTTTTCACATTAAAAACAATGACTTTAATCAGTTCTTGGGTTTGGCTACCCTTCATCTTGAACACCATTGTGTATTTTGATCCATAAGGGCTGATATAACAAAATACTTTAGACTGAGTGGATTATAAACAATAGAAATTTATTTTCTATATTCTAGGGGCTAGGAAGTCAAGAACAAGGAACCTTCAGATTCACTGTCTGATAAGAGCCTGCCTCCTAGATGGCCATCATTTTGCCATAACTTTACATAGCCGAAAGGCAAAAGAACTTCTCAGGCTTCTTTTATGAGGACACTAACCTCATGGTCTAGTAATCTCCCACAGGCCTTGATTCCCAATACTATTACATTGGAGATTAGGATTTCAATACACAAATTTGGGGAACTAACCATTCAGATCACAGTATCCACATTTGCTTCTAAGCTTAGATAACAGATTATTTGTATACTTTTAAAAAAGATAACTGTGTGACAGTTTTCACTTTCTTGGACTATTATTTAATTTCTGAAGTGAGTGGAGTAAGCTATTTTAAATATGTGGTAAACAACAGTAGCTATGTCTTACTTAGTAAAACCAAGCACAGTAATGGGATTGAGGTTGTGTTAAATTGGTTAGAGACTAGAATTATTGAAGGCTTTTGAAGTAAACCCTAGTTTTCTCCCATATATTCCAAGGGTTTTTAGTATTCTATTATTAAAAAATAGCTCAAGATTTCTCAGAATGATACCAGACACAGTGACATGCTGTGCCTCACTAATGCCAGTTCTAATAGTAGCTGCCACTTATCCCTTTGTGCACCCTCTGTGGTCAGGAATGGTGCTGAGCATTTTACGTTAATTCAATGAATCCTCAAGGAAGTCTACAAATAAGCATTGGTAGCCCAATTTACATATAAAGAATCTGAGACTTGAAAATATTATATAGCTGTCTAAGGTCACACACCTTTTAGGTGGCAGACCCAAGGTGTCTGGTTAGTATTTGGTACTAAAAGGTTGCTTTACACCTGAAGAGGAAAGAAGAAGAATAGAAGGAAAAGGTGAAGGAGAAGAAGGAAAAGAAGAAGAAATAATGTTGGTATTATTTTAAAAAAGAATCATCTTAAATAACCAACTGAATACCAGCTGAAAAGAAGTCTTATAATCAAGGATTTACAGAAGAAGCCACATTGAGATTGGTAGGAAGGATGGAGACATGAAATGTACTGGCTTTGCTCCCAAGAGGCAGCTGAAGTACCTGTGGAAGAAATGTTGTGTCTAAATTCTAAACTAGAGTACAGAGCTGTGAGAAGGTGCCAACATAACAGCTGGATGTAAAAAGCAGTGGAGTTTCTGTCTATCAGAGAAATAGATACCAATTAGAGACACAGGTGCCTTCTTAAATGGCCAACACACAAAATTTCCTTTACAGCCACTCACCCTGGACTCCAATGGAGGAAGGGCAGAGCAGACTAGATTCATGTGAGGAGAGGCTGGGTTTGTGGTTCTGAGGAGAAGGCTGAAGTGACAGCTGCCAAGACCCCTTCTGAGTAATTCTCACATACCTCAGACACTATCTTTATGGGGTAAAGCACTCACCTTTCTGTGTTATCAGCTTCACCCTCTAACTCTCTTTTGCCTCACCCTGTGGAACTTATGCCCTGCTGAGGAGTCAGCTGCCTTGGCCAGGATGTAGGTGTTTGGGAGGATTCAGAGTATGACTGAATTGAATGGCTTTGGCGTGGGGACCATAGCCCAATTTTCTGTGAACCTAACACCTCCCCTTCATAGAAGATCATCTAGAACCACCCTGCAGGCTTCTGGCACACCCACTATTTAGGCTCCAGAGGCCAGAAACTTCTGGTGGCTTCAGTAGACTCCTAGTGACATCAGTATCAATTGGCTGCCTCCTGCATGGCCCCTACTGGGGATTGAGCCTGAAACCTGGGTATATGGCCTGATCAGAAATTGAACTGGTGACCTCTTGTTGCATGGGTCTACTTGAGCCACATATGCCAGGATATTCTATAAGAAGAAGAAGGAAGGAAAAAACAAAAAAACAGAGGAACATAGTTAAATGAATAAAATGGGGGTAAGCATACCGGCAGTGGGGGGAAGTTGAGGCAATCAGGCTGGCAGGGGTGGCAGTTGGGGGTGAGCAGGCTGGAAGGAGGGGAGAGTTGGGGGTGATTAGGCCTGTGGGGAGCATTGGGGGTGATCAGGCCAGCAAGGGGGGCAGTTAGGTTGAGAAGGCAGCCAAGGGTGTGGGGGAGAGGGGGTGTTGGAGACAAGCAAGCCAACAGGCAGAGTGGTTAGGGGCAGTCAGTCAGGCAGGCAGGCAAGAGAGCAGTTAGGAGCCAGGGGTCCTGGACTGTGAGAATGATGTCCCACAGGGATCAGGCCTAAATCAGCAGTTGGATATCCCCCCAGGGGTCCCACATTGGAAAGAGTGTAGGCTGGGCTGAGGGACACCCCTCTACCATGCACAAATTTTGTGTACAAGGCTATATGGAGCTAATATGTTAATGGTTATGACATCCTTAAGCCATAATGATTGTTCAGCAAGAGGCTGTGTTGTTCCGGAGATGGGCAGAAGTGGAGAGGCACCTGGAGAAGGTAGGACCATCCTGTGGGGGAGGGGGATAGGGGAAGGAAGAGCCTGTAGCACCCTTCTCACCAGTCCTTCACCCCCCACCACTTGCACTCAGCATGCCTGCTGCCCACCTGTCAGGGGAAGGAGTGTAGCACTCATGCTACCAGAAAGCAGTGCTCAAAACTGCACAGCAGATGGGAGGGTTCCATGCTCTCCTCTGCATGGCTCTAGAGATGCGGCAGAAGTGGGGTGGCACTTGGAGGAGGCAAGACCAGCCTGAGGTGACTCATGGGACTGAGGGCAGGACTTGAATGGCCAGAGAAGGCTGAAAGGGTTGGGGGCAGGGCCAGGGGCACTCGAGCTCTAGGTAGAGAGGTCAGGGTGTCAAGGCAGGGTGATAGGCAGGTGGGCACATGTGGGTGGGCAAGTCATGTGGTTTTGCATTCCGGGTCACTAGTACCTTCATAATCAGTTAATATTTGACAAAGAAGGCTAAAACTTCAAGTGGGATAACAATAATCTATTCAATAAATGGTGTTGGGAAAAGTGGACAGACACTTGCAAAACTATGAAACTGACCATGAACAAAAATAAACCCAAAATGGATAAATGTACACCACATACAAGAATAAACTAAAAATGGATAAAAGAATTAAGTGTTAGACTCAAAATCATAAAAATCCTATAAATCTAGGAAATAAATCTTGAACCTTGTAGCAATATTTTTTCTGATATATAGCCTTGAGCAAGGGAAGGAAAAGAATAAACAAGTGGGTCATCTTAAACTAAAAGTTCTTTTCACAGCAAAGGAAACTATCCACAAAATTGAAAGAAAACCCACTGAGTGGGAGAACATTTTCACCAATGATACAACTGATAAGAGATTAATATACAACTCATTAACAAAATCCCCATGAAATTCACTTAAAATAAAGTAGTTAAAATACCTGAATAAACAGCTTTCCAAAGAGAATGTACAAATGGCCAACTGATATATGAAAAGATGCTCAACAAGTAGTCATCAGAAAAAGGCAAAACCACAATGAGATATCACTTCACACCTGTCAGAATGGCCATCATCAATAAATTAAGAAATCATCAATAAACCAAGAAAAGGAGAAAAGGGAGTGGAGAAAAGGAAACCCTGTGTTGTTGGAGGAAATGCAGTTTCTGCAGTCACTGTGGAAAGTGGTATGTAGTTACCTAAAAAAATAAAAACTGGAACTGCCTGCCCAGCCAGTTGAGTGTCTACCTGTGAACCAGGAGATCATGGTTTCACTCCCAGTTAGGGTATATACTTGGGTGTGGGCTTGATCCCCAGTAGGGGGCATGCAGTAGGCAGCTTATCAGTGATTCTCTTTCATCATTGATGTTTATATCTCTCCCTCGCCCATCTTCTCTGAAATAAGTAAAATATATATTAGAAATATGTAAATATAATAAAAAAAGAACTAGAGTTTTTTAAGACTTTTTATTCAGAAATTTCTATCTAGAAGAAGAGTTATAAATGTTATCATTTGCATAAGTTTATCATCAGAAAAGTAAAAGTAATATTGGAATATTGAATAATAAATTTTTATGACAACACATTCCTAATATTTGGCTATAAGTATCCTATATAATAAAACTCTAATATGTAAATCTACCAAATGGCAGAAAGAATGGTCTCTATGACTTGCAGTAACCACCAGGGGGCAGTCGCTCAATGCAGGAGCTGCCCCCTGATGGTCAGGGCATTCCCACAATGGGAGTGCTGCTCAGCCAGAGCCAGGCTCACGGCTAGGCTCCCAGCAGGAACCTCTTCTGCCTCTTTGGCAACACTGAGGACCCCTTAGGGGTATGTCCAACTGCTGGCTTAAGCTCGCTCCCCACCTAAGTGGTGACATACCCTGAAGGGTCCCAGACTGCAAGAAGGTGTAGGCCAGGCTGAAGAACTCCCCACTTCCAGTGCACAAATGTCATGCACCGGGTCTCTAGTGTTAACTTATTTTAGAACCAGGAATGTATGGGATTATGTGATCATAGAACAGAAAAATTAACAATTATTGACTTACTAATAGCCCTGTGCATGAATCTGTGTACCAGTAGCTCACTGTCACCCTCTTGTAGCTCCCCCTGCTCTCCTCATAGCTTGCTGCCATGTCCCCTCCTGTAGCTCTCTGCCACCCGCTTGTAGCTCGCTGCTCCACCCTCCTGCTGATCCGTGATCTGGTCATTATGTGGTCAGTAGTTACACCTCATGACAGAACAGATAATTAGTATATTTTCTCTTATTATATAGGATATTATCTATTGGCATAACAATGCTCAATGCTGAGTGGAGAAAAGAAGACAAGTATGGAATGAAATTGAAAGAGATACCTCATATTGAAGTTTGGCAGGATGAGGTGATACATTATAATTAGTGATTAACTGGAAACTAATTATAGTGGTCTTATTACGAATTGTGCAGAAAGAATAAATTTGTTGACTTCTGGTGCCTTAAAAACTCAGGTGACTGGATTTTTTTAAACAAAGATACAATCATTTCTTTTTGCTAAAAAGCATCTTATTAAAGTGTGGTTAACAGAACATTTAAGCCTTTTACATCTTAAGAATGAGAAATTATAAAGATTCTTTAAAAAGAAAATTAAAACTGAAAAGATATGTTATGCTCAATAATTCCAACAAATGGGCTACTTTTCTTGGCTTTTATTGCAATTGTTTGTTTAAAAAGATGATAGTAAAATATTTTATTATCTAAACATCTTGAGAGACACCTGATGAAGTCACGATGACTGTGGCTCCAAACAAATGAGGCCCTGACTGCAAAGATATCCCATGTTTTGTTGGTAGAGGGCGGTCTTGTAAAGAAAATATTGTCCTGTGGGCACTGCTGAAATCTTGCCCAGCTCCATGATGTCAGTGTCACCATGGAAATCTCATTACAATGAGAGGAAATGGACTCCACAGTCCTGCTTCAGAAATGGAAGATGCTATTATTGTTTTTGTTTGAATCTCCACCTTTGCAGAGCAATGCAAGTCGGAAACTCAGAGGAGAGGAAGTCCATATTTGTCTCTGTTTTTTATTTCTTCTTGTAAGCAATTTAGTCTCTAAGGAGGAGTGTGTGTAATGACGTTAAATGGAAAATATGTAAATTCAGATTTCATGTAAAGAGAGTCAGAACACTGAATATGGTGCGTTATTTTGAGTCAAAGCATTAAACTTGCTTAAAAAATTATTAGACATTTTTTACTATAAACTATTACAATGGTTTTATTAACTGAAATTTATAACACACACAAATAAGTTTCTATGTATTTGAATAGACTTGTTTTCCTGCAGCTTAATAATTAAGAACCTGAATTTAAATTCTAACTGGCCTGGTTTTAAATTCTTACTGACCTCTGTTTACTCTGGTGAAATTTTTTAATCTGTAAAATAGGGATAGTAATTACATCAAACTACTGACAAATAGAGTTTGTTTTCTTCATAGCAGAGAGGATTAAATGTAGTAATGTATATTACTATTTTATTGCTATATCACATCATAAGAATTTTCATATTTTCTTTATATCTTCATCATATAATTATTGTGGTAAAACATATTAGAACTAATACAGAAATTGCCACTAACAGAAATTAAGTAACATAAGTATTGCAATGATTATGGCAAATCTGGGCTCAGAACCCAGATATTTTGATCTCCTTTCAAGGGCTTTTTTCATCACATCTGGCAATTATAATCAACCATGTTTTTTGAGATACAATGGGAATGGCATTATGCTAAGCATCATCAGAGATAAACTCTGATGCAGTAAATGGGATGTTTTCATATGGAGTTAGATTTCCTACAATAATTATAGCAGCAGTTATGATTGAAAATTGATAGATTATTAAGCATTGCAAGCCATAAACTAATTATCTCCTTTATGAAATACTTATAATATGTATAAGATTTATTTACTAATGCCTGAGTATTTTGACAGAAGACAGTTTTCTTAGAGGAATACAAATATCTGGGTTCCCAAAAAATTAAAAATTGGTGGCAAATCCCAAGGTGCCCTGAGTAAAGACAGTGGTTCATAGGACTCTATATACCTGTGGGAGCACATGAACATACTTGCAAATAACATTCACAGCATCCTTTTGGTGGAAGCCTAATGAAAATGAGAAGTATGACCAGCTTTGTGTTAACTTCTACCAGGTTTGTACCAATTCCATGTTTTTCACCAAAATTATCTTACAAAATAATAGAGAAACATGTAAATTGACCATACCGCTATGCCCACAGCCAATCAGAATGAGTATGCAAATTAACCCAACAAATATGGCAGTTAATTTGCATATGCAGGCAGGGTGAGCAGGCCATGGCCGCTCCTGAGGGTCTGTGTCCATCCGGGCAGGGAAGACCAGGCGGGCAGCGCCAGACACTGCCCACAAGGTACCAATCTATAGGGCCAGGGAGGTAGGGTGGGCAGAGCCAGATGCCATGCTAGGGCTTAGGGTTCTGGGTACATCGCAGGCCACCTAGTCACTCCCATGGGGCCCTAGGAACATCGCTACTCCAGGGAGGCATGGCTGAGCCTGCTTAGCCACTTCCATAGGCCCCTGGGGATATCACTGCCCAGGGAGGCTGGGTAAGGCTCTGGGCACAAATTCACAACTTAAGGGATACCTAGGGCAGAGATCTGCCTCACCTGCAGAGGGAGAGAGGTTCTGCAGTGGCCCCAAGATGTGGGTGGGCCAGGGCAGGGATCAAGGGGCATAGAAGGGTGCCCTGGAAGAGGGGCAAGGACCTGCAGCCCTGAGGCAGAGGTTGAGGGGTGGTGCCACTTCAGTGGAGCGGTGCTTCACTGCAGGGTATTGGACTGAATGACGTGATTCAGACAAGCTTCCAGTGCTAACCGGCCTCACCCAGGCAGCCTTTGCACTTCAGAGACAGTGACTCCTGCTCCTGCCTTGACCCAAAAGCAAGCCCCCACCATCCTGCCCCAAGGAAGAGCATACCCTGGCTGTGAGTGCGAAGCCTTCCACCTCTCCAGAGAAGGGAAGGGTGGAGGGCAGTAAAGAATGGGGGCAGAGGCCAGGGAGAGGAAAGAATGTGGAGCATCTGCAATGACGAGGTGCTTGAGAAAGAGGCTTGGAAGCCTGATGAGAAGGTTTGTTCTGTTTGCCCAGCAGCTGCCCCTTAGGAAAGGCCGAAAGCGAGGCTCTGAGGGTTCCCTATGCGCTGAGTCAAGTTCCACAGCCAGCTGGAATTGGCCTCAGTTTCCTGGTCTGTAAAATGGATTAAGCAGGTCCCAGTGCTTTCACTGAGCTTTGATGGCCAATTGAGATACTATATAAGGAAAGTGAGGGAAGAAGTTAGAAAGAAAAGGAAAGGTGAACAACACAAAAGAAAGACTGGAAGGAACCTGTAAACCCATTGTCACTCAAATAGGTTATATAGTCAATAGTGTTATAATGACATATGATGCCAGGTGGGTACTGGAAATATCGAGGGACACTTTGTAAAGTATATGATTGTCTAATCACTATTCTGTAACTAATATAAAACCTGAAACCAGTACAAAATAATATTGAATGTAAAGAAATGAAAATTGTAGTGAAATTTTTATAAATTTAAAAGTTTAAATAAAGGCTGTAAAAGAAGGAAGAAGGAGAATAAAAATAGTGTTTTTCATTTTACCACTTCATTGTCTTTTCAGTACATTAAAAGGCAGTTGTATTTATATGGTGCTTTTATACTTTTCTAAGTCATTATCTCATTTTAATTTTAGGGCAACTTAAAGACAAGATAATTATTCCCTCCACTATTCAAAGAAAGGAAATCTTGGCGTCTGGCTTCAATGATTCAATCGTCAAGCCCTTATTGTAAATGAGGGTTAGTAAAATATTCTGTGAAGAGTCATATCTATACTAATAAAAGCCTTGGGGGTGATCAAGCCACCAGGGGAGAGTAGTTGGGGGCAATCAGACTGGCAGAGGAGCAGTTAGGTGTCAATTATGCCAGAAAGGGAGCAGTTAGGGGGCAATCAGGAAGGCAAGAGCCAGGGGTCTCAGATTGTGAGAGGGATGTCCGACTGCAGGTTTAGGCCTGATCCCACAAAGACATCCCCCGAGGGGTCCCAGATTGGAGAGGGTGTAGGCTAGGCTGAGGGACACCCTCCCCAATACACTAATTTTGTGCACTGGGCCTGTAGTCTATACTAATAAAAGGGTAATATGCTAATTAGACCAGATGTCTATAGGACATCCTTCCTGAAAAAGCCTGGGGAATGTTTGGCATGCAAACTGCCCCAGGCTCCTTGCCCAGGCCTGCTCCACTCCTAGTGCAGACCCCCCACCCCAATTGGGGCATGGCTGGCCTGAAAACTGCCCCAGGCTCTCCACCCAGACTGGCCCTAGCTCCCAGCAGGACCCCCACTCTGATCAGGGGCATGGCCGGCCTGCAAACTGCCCACAGCCACTGTCCAGGACACTCTGATAGGGGGCGTGGTCCATCTACAAACCGCCCCAGGCCCCTCATCCAGGACAGCCAGCCCCTGAGCAGGGACCCCCATACCAATCAGGGGCGTGACCTGCAAACTACCCCAGCCCCTTGCTCAGGCTGGCCCTGCCCCCCAATGAGGACCCCCACCCCATTAGAAGCATGGCCAGCTTGCAAACCACTGGTGACCCCTCACCCAGGCTGGCCCTGTCCCAGGGGGTATCCCCCCTTCGACTGGGGATGGGGCTGGCCTGAAAACTCTATGGCCCCTATCCCAGTGTCTCTGCTCCCCAGCAGGAACCCCCCACCCAATCTGGAGTCCTCTTAAGGGCAAGTCAGCTGGCTCTCACCTGTGTACCAGGCCTCTATCCTATATAATATAAGGGTAATATGCAAATTGACTTTAATGGCAGAATGACCAGAATGACTGCTGGACCAGTCACTATGAGGTACACTGACCTTGGTCCCTTTCCTCAGGTGGCAGGCTCTAATTGCCTGATAGCCACCAGCGGTGGGAGCATGGCTGGCAAGTGGGTAGGAACAGCCGACCTCTTGGTGCATTCCCCTGGCTGTCAGGCACCAATCACCCAATGGCTAATCAGAACAGAGGATGGATGGTAGCAGGCAGGTGGGGCCGGCTGCGGGTAGTTGGGGAAGATGGCCCGGATTGCAAGCCAGGCCTAGGGACTGGACCTGTGCATGAATTTTGTGTGCTGGGCCTCTAATCTATACTAATAAAATCTCTCTTCCTAAAGTGAGAAGGGTACCCGCAGACTACATATTTTCCAAATCTACTAAGGAAAGAAGTCTGTTGGTACAGTGCCTAGGAACTACATAGAATGTTTTTTTTTAATTTTTGTTTATAGAGGCATACCTCATTTTATTGTGCTTCACAGAAATTGTACTTTTTACAAACTGAAAGCAAGACCCTCCACAAGCAAAAAGGTTGCAACTCGCTTTATTGTGGTTGTCTAGAACCAAATCTGCAATATCTTTGAGGTGTGCCTGTGTTAAGTATATATTTGATTTATATTGATTTTGAAGTAAAAATACATTTGGGCTAATAAAAAATAGCTAAAATTATGAGGGCTTAGGATCTTTTGACTCCTGGTCTTAACTCATCTAATCTTTAAAACAATTGATATGATACACTGAGGAACAAATTGATTAACATCTAAGTAGTCAAGCTGGCTTAATTAAGAACCTAGGCTTTGATAACAGGGCTGTGCTCTTGAGAAACTGTGCCAGATAAGATGTCTCTGTTATGTGTAAGAATCATATCCAATAGGAAACACTGTCTCTGTCTCTACTAAATTTTAAAAATAGGACATGTTTGAAGATAGCTGACTAGGGCTACCTGACTTGCCCAATTCAGTGGTGATGGCAGAGAAAGGACTGCAACTCATTCACCTGCCTTCAAGTTTGTAACAAAACCACTGGAAGATAATACATAGTACTCTGCTGAATTACTAATTTACAGCAATATGATAGGAATTCTTTGGAGTATGAATCTGTACACAAATACACTGGAAAAAATAGGTAAAAAATAAGGGCAGTTATATTTTCAAGGCCTAGCACAGTGGCTAGCAAATAATAGGTGTTCAATAAACATATTGAATGATCACTAAGGGTTCACAGCAAAGGTGAGTCACTTTGTATTGGAGTGGATAGAGAAGATAAAACTTGAATCTTCAAGTGAATTTTGAGTTAGAGTAAGAATTTCAATAGGCAAAGGGTTAGGTAGGAGAGGACATCTAATGGGGAAAAATTATACCAAAAAACAAGCTAGTAGGAAGAACAGTCTTTTTCTGAAAAGAATAAATCAAGAAGATAAGTTGGAGTTCTCACTTTTCTCAAACTTGATATCTGTCTTTGCAAATTTTGATGGATACTTTCAACATGTGTCCACAGATTTAATGAAAGAATAGGTCAACTCTCACTATCCCCTTGTAGCAAGAAGCGTGTGTGTGTGTGTGTGTGTGTGTGTGTGTGTGTGTGTGTGTGTTTTAATGTCTATATGATTTTATAGAAAGAGGAAAGAAAAGGGAGAATGAGAAAAAGGGAACATTGATGGGCTGCCTCCTGCATGACCCCTACTGTGGATTGAGCCTGAAAACTGGGCATGTGCTCGGACCTAGAATCAAACCAGCAACCTCTCACTGCACAGGCAATGCTCAACCAACTGAGCCATACCGGCCAGGGAAGAGCACATTTTATTCTTTATCCATAAATGGAACTTTTTTAAAAAGCTTGTTATCATATTTAATTCTGAAAATATGAAATTTAAAAAGGAGTAACACTGCATAGATAAGTAAAAATTGGTTCATTATTTAAAACACTGTTTTATATTTTTCTACATTTTCTAATCTTTTGATATCAGAAAGTACAGTAATGCCTAAAGGAAAATTCTCAAAGTATAATTGGCCTAGAACAGTGATTTTCAACCTTTTTCACCTAATGGCACACATAAAGTAATTACTAAAATTCTGCGGTACATCAAAAAATGTATATTTTTTTTCCAATCTGATACACAAAAATAGATATAGTTTTTTAATTCTCACCTGAGGATATGTGTTTTTTTAAAAATATCTTTATTAAAAAAATAGCTTTATTGTTGAGAGTATTACAGATGTTCCCTCCTTTGACTACCCACCCCCTCCTTGACCTCCTACATCCAGATCCAATGCCACCCCAGGCCTTCACTACCCTATTGTCTGTGTCCCTGGGTAATGCACATACGCATATAAGTTCTTTGATTAATCTCTTCTTGACCACTTCTCCACATCCTTCTGAGATTCATCAGTCTGTTCCATGTTTCTATGCCTTTGGTTCTATTTTATTCATCAGGTTCTTTTGTTAATTAGATTCCTTGTTCATTTATTTTGATTTTTAGATTAAACTGTTAATAGGTATGTATTTATTGCCATTTTATTGGTCATAATTTTTATCCTTTTTTTCTTTTTCTTCTTGAAACAATACCATTCAATATTTCATGTAATACTGGTTAGATAGTGATGAACTCCATTAGCTTTTTCTTGTCTGTGAAGCTCTTTATCTGACTTAAATTCTAAATGATAACTTTGTTAGATAGAGTAATCTTAGTTATAGGTTCTTGTTATTCATCACTTTGAATATTTATTGACACTCCCTTCTGACTTGCAAAATTTCTGTTGAAAAATTAGCTGCCAGCTGTGTGGGTGCTCCCTTGTAGGTAACTGACTGCTTTTCTCTTGCTGCTTTTAAGATTTGCTCTTTGTCTTTAACCTTTGGCATTTTAATTATGATGTGTCTTGTGCAGGCCTCTTTGAGTTCCTCTTGTTGGGGATCTCTGGGTTTCCTGGACTTGTATGTCTATTTCTTTCACCAGGTAGAGGAAGTTTCTCTCATTATTTATTCAAATAGGTTTTCACTATCTTGTTCTAGCTCTTCTCCTTCCTGCATACTCATGATGTAAATGCTGGTACATTTGAAGTTGTCCTAGAGGTTCCTTACACTATGTTTATATTTTTGGGTTCTATTTTATTTTTGCTCTTCTGACTGGGTGTTTTATTGGCTTCTTCACAGTCCAAATTGCTGATTTGATTCTTGGCATCCTCTATTCTACTGTTGATTCCTTGTAAACTGTTCTTCATTTTAATTAGTGTATTCTTCATTTCTGACTAGTTCTTTTTCATGTCTTTGATGTTCTCACTCATTTTCTTAAAATTGTCACAAAGTTCCTTGACATTCTCACTAAGTTTTTTGAAGTTCTCATTAAGATCCTTGAGCAACCTTATAACCATAATTTTAAACTCTGTAATAGTACTTTGTTTGCTTGCATTTCATTTAGTTATTATTATTATTATTATTATTATTATTATTATTATTTGAGATTTCTTCTGTTCTTTCATTTTTGACATGTGTTTTTGTCTACATTTTGGCTGCTTCCCTGTGTTTGGCTGTTTCTGTGTATTAGGTAGAGCTGCTATGTCACCTGGAATTGGTTGAGTGGCTTTGTATAATAAGTGTCCTATAGGGCCCAGGGACTCACCCTTTCCAGTCACCTGAGCTTGGCACTCTAGTTGCTTCCCTGTGTGGGCTGTGAGCACTGTCTTGTTGTAGTTGGTCCTTGATTGCTATTGTCAATGGGAGGAATTGACACCTATGCCAACTGGTTGTGAGGACCAGTTGCCATTACAGTGGAAGAGCTGCTGTGCAGAAGACACCCCTATGGGGCATTACAGTGGAAGAGCTGATGTCAGAAGACATCCCAATGCTCCATTGGAGCTTTGATGATCACTGAGTTCACTCCTTGAGTCTGTTGTTCATCGATACAGTAGAATTATAATATAGTGTGGTCTGAAGCTGTCCTTCAGGTGTGTTGGCTCTAGGGCCTCTTGGGGATGAAAGTCAGCCACTGCCTGTACCCTGCCTGGGGCCACCTGCCATAAACTGTATACAGAACACTCTACAGATAGATGACTGCAACTTATGTTGGGTGTAGAGATGCCCAAGAGAGTACAAGCTATGAGTCTTGGAAAGCTGCTGCTAGTTCCAGGTCTGGGGCCACTTATAGAGAGGTAGGAGACACATGCATCTAGCTGCTGCTTGTTTGAGAGATTTTAGGAAAGTCTGAAGCCTGAGCCAGAACAGGCCATTCATATGGAAAAGATACAGCAAACAGCTTGGGTGGAGCTGCAAATTGGAGGGATGAGATCTCAGGGAATCACTAGAGTGGGAAGAATTTTGTGGGCCAGGTTGATGAAGATTCAGTCAGCTCTACAGGGGAGCGGGGGCAAGTCCCAGCCTTTTTGTCTAAGAGAAAACTGCTCCCAAGTCCTTGTCTTGATGCTAGATAATTTAGTTCCTAAAACCTATATGTCCCTGGATTCTTTCAAGCTGTTGACACAGTGCAAGAGTGAGTCCAAGTAGATCCATATGCTGGCCATTTAAGAGAAACTTCCTGTGACTCCAGTAGCCTCTGTGTCACTCAGCCACAATCCCTACTGGTTTTAATAGCCTGAAGTTATAGGAACTTCTCTTCCTGGCTCAGAAGCAGTGGGTTGACAGGTCTAATGTGGGGCTGGGACCCCTTGTTTCTCACTGGAGGCCTAATTAACTAAGATATCCCTCCTGATTAAAAACACACCACAAGTGGGCGTCAGAGCAGCCATTCCACACATACACTCCTTGTTCCAATCTCAATGTGCTTCTTTACTTCTCTAGTTTCAGGACTTCCATTCAGCCAGATTTTTGGTTGTTCTGAATGTATTTTAGTTGTAATTTTGATGTGGTTGTGGGAGAATCCAAGTACCAGCATTTATCTATGCTTACATCTTAGTTCCTCCCCAAGGATATGTTTTTATTGATTTTAGAGAGGAAAGGAAAGAAAGAAGGAGAGAAACATTAATTGCCTCCAGTATGCACCCCATCCAGGGACTGAACCCACAAAATACCAAGGTATGTGCCTTGACCAGGAATCAAACCCTCAACCTTTGGTGTACAGGACAATGCTCTATCCAACTGAGCAACACGGCCAGGGCAAAATAGGTGTAATTTTTATACATCCACATGATGGCTATTGTTGTGTTGGCTATTATCATTTTTTTAATGTGACAGTCTAAGAGAAAATAAGCCAGCTATTGCATGTTTTTTTAAAAAAATATATTTTATTGATTTTTTTTACAGAGAGAAAGGGAAATGGATAGAGAGTTAGAAACATCGATTAAAGAGAAACATCTATCAGCTGCCTCCTGCATACCCACTACTGGGTATGTGCCCGCAACAAGGTACATGCTCTTGACCAGAATCAAATCTGAACCCTTGAGTCCATAGGCCGATGCTCTATCCACTGAGCCAAACCGATCAGGGCTATTGCATGTTTTAAAAATCCTTGCAGCACACCAGTGTGCTGGAGAAAAAGGGTTATAAGTGCTTCTCTGTGATTCCTTTTTGTTATACTATAGCCACCTTTAGTGTATAGTGAATACACTATTGCTACCTTTAAATCAATGACAGAGTGAATATACAGTAGATAACTGAAGTGCACAGATTATTCTAAATCCTTCTTTATTGTACACTTGTGTTGAAGGTGCTTCTACTATCAAATATTTTACCAAGGCATCTAACAAAAAGACACTTTATAAATTTGAATTTCATCTACTGACCATTCCTACTTTCTCTAGTGGGAGGTTGTGAGCAGAGAAATTGCTAAATGATTCCAGAGAAGAGAACACAGAAAACATCACAGTTTCTGGTAGTTCAACAAATTCTTTGATTTCAGTCACTGAACATTGAGAGGTAAATGAATACATTTTCCTTGAGACTGAAATGACTTTTCCTTGTCTTTTTGTGCTGGGTGATGACAGTTACCTTTCCTTAGCAATCATCACATTCCTTTTATATTCTTAGAATCCTGAATTTGAAAGCAACATCAGAAGTTTATTATGTTTCAGTTCCCACTTTCCAACAGAATTATACCTAAACTGTCCAAGCTGGATGGATCTCTATTCTGTTCTTTATTTGAAGCTAGTCATTGGTACATGATGGAAAGCAGTCAGCTGACAACCTGCTTATGCATGTTATAGTTTTGATAATAGAGGGTGGGGCAAAAGTAGGCTTACAGTTGTTGTTTTTTTTTTTTAAATTGTGTTACATGTATACATATCTTCCCATTGCCCTCCCTCCCCCCAGTGTCTTGTGTTCATTGATTATGCTTATATGCTTACAGTTGTTTATATGGAAAATAATCCTATATAGTACAAGGCTAATATGCAAATCAACTGAACAGTGGAATAACCAGTCGCTATGGGATGCACTGACCACCAGGGGGCAGGCACTCAATGTAGGAGCTGTCTCCTGGCAAGTGTAGCAATGGTGGTGGGAGCCTCTCCTGCCTCTGCTGCAACACTAAGAATGTCTGACTGCTGGCTTAGGCCCACTAAACCGGCAGTCAGACATCCCCTGAGGGCTCTTGGACTGCAAGAGGGTGCAGGCGGGGCTGAGCCCTCCCTCCCCCAAATGCTTGAATTTTGTGCACTGGGCCTCTAGTACAACCTATAATAATAAAAGTGTAATATATTAATTAGACTGATCTTTCCGAGGAAGCCAGGGTTGCAAGGGAAGCCTGGGTCCTGTGTGCCAGAGGGAAGCTGGTGCCAGCAGCCAGGGGAAGGAAGGCCTACTTTTGCATGAATTTCATGCATTGGGCCTCTAGTAATAATAATTATACAAGAATAAACTCTGTTTTGTGTATTCACAACTGAAAATCTAATTTTTGTTTGTGGTGATCCTCACCTGAGGATATTTTCCCACTGATTTTTAGAGAGAGTGAAAAGGACACATCAATTGGTTGCCACCCACATATGCTCCAACTAGGGCTGGGGATTGAGCCAGCAAATGAGGTACATGCCCTTGACATGAATTGAACCTGGAACACTTTAGTCTGTTGACCAACATTCTATCCACTTAGCCAAACTGGCTAGAGCTATAAATCTACTTTTGATCTGCCCTGTTATTATTTGTTCACTTAGCAGCAGCATAGAACATGCAGACATATATGACCATAATCTGGTTAGCAATCTGATGTTCTAAAATGCAATCAATGAGAATACATAGAAAGAAAGGATAATTTCCTTTGGAAAACAATATTTTTCATCTATTAGAAATTTGTCATTAAATGTTTGGCACAGAGTCTGGCACAAAGTAGGCCCATTATAAATGTTTGCATGAATAAAAACAACACACCAAAAAACCCATAAACGTCTAGAGAAATAATGTTGCCTACGAGGAGAATGCGTAACTGTTCTTTGCTTTGCGTGTTCACAGAGTTCTTTGCACCTATGGTTGCTGTATGAGAAAAGAGTTCTGGAATCAAATAATTTTGGAAAATACTGGAACTTTCTATCTCCTTTTTGGAGTTTTGATGTCCATTAACACATTAAGCATTTTCAGAAGTCACCTGTTTATATCTGATAAACTTAGTATTTCCCAAGTCTATTTTCACAGAAACTATTAAGCACCCACAAACTTTAGGAAATATGTTCTTTAGAGTTAATTGTTCATAGTTTTTTGCCTGAGGGAAAGACTATGTTTTACTCATTTTCTATGTACATTTTATATGCTAACTTGTACGTACAGGGACAATGCAGATTTATGCAGGTAAAGTGAAAATGGCCTGTATGAGGTTACATAAAATGACACCAACACTGACAAAGAAAGCTAGGTAGGAGAACTGTGTCATGAATGTAAAGATGAATAAGGTCACAGTTGGAACCAGAATGAAAGAGAGCGATAAATAAGACAGTAGGTTTTAAATGCAAAGAACCTGTTTTTAACCTGAGCATAAGATTGGAGCTTCTAACACTGCTATTGAAGACCTCAGTCCATCTTTCTTGATAATTACAATGTCCTTCTTAAGTACCTATGTTGTCAAGCCTTACAGACAGAGTAAGTACTGATGACCAAGGTAGAACCTCATTCATACTTAATGCTTATTATCAAATTGTTATAGAAATTTCAATCTTAAAACTACAGCCAAGTGGTCATTTGGAAATAAGAGATTAATTGGAAAAAATAGCTGGAACCTACACATATTTTCATTTAGGGACTTTAGGTAATCTTTTGTTCTCCCACCTTACAACTGTAAGTCTTAGAGCTCCTGGATGAGTCAGGTAGTGTCACCAAGGATTGACAAAGAGTGGTACCTGGAGATGAAACTATAAACAAACAAACAAACAAACAAACAAACAGGCCAAAGAATCTAATACCCCAGGAAGGTTTGACTATGGTTCTCAGATATCTAAGGGAAATGCTATTAGAATTTGTTTCCTACAGGTCTGAGTGTGTGCCTTTCATTGGACATTTAGAATTTGCTCCCAGTGGTCACAGGAAATTGAAATGAGATAGAAATCAGCAGTATTCCCAGTGCCTTGTGTTGGTATCAGACACATTGTGAACAAAATAGTACATTGTATATCCAAAGTCAGAGATCAATACACTTGAAATTATTCATTTTGACTACATTTACTTGAAAAATGGAATTTAGCTCTCAAAGTTATTGGAGAATTATAAGTTGAATAAGGTTGAGCATAGTTTGAGTAATGGGCATATAGTTATCTTCATCTGAATATCTAAATCTCAGTAATAACTATCTTTTTTCTATTATGAAGGGTTACATTTTTGTTTCAACTAGATGTAGAAGGGGCCTAAAGGATATAATTATATCCATATTATGATACCGCTATTTTTCTTCTGTTGTCATCCCAGTAAGCATCATTAGCATATTATGGCATCAGTTACTAAAAAAAAATTTGTTGCTAAAATCATATGCCGACTTTTATTGCTATCAAGGAATATTATGTTCAGAAGAAAAAAGGGGTGCTCTTTTACATGTTGCTGCATTCACTCTATTAGAAAAATAAAGGGATCTTACCTCCAAGCCTATTGATATATCAAGTAATAAATGTGACAGGTAATAACAGTTCTATTTTCCTTATCCCGTTTTCCTGCACAATTGCAACATAACATGTTTCTTACTAGTAACAGATGCTGGAGACCTTCCTTTGAAATTCTTCTGGAGAAGCTGCCCTGTTGATTGCATTAGACAGGAAGTGGCTTCATGCAGATGTCGACTTGTTGGTATATTGCAGTAATTGCTGTTCTGCTGACCCCTTGCTGAGTGCCATGCTTTTCTCTTGTAGGTGATGTGCCTTCAGGATTTTTTTGGTGACGATGACATTTTTATAGCATGTGGACCAGAGAAGTTCCGTTACCAGGATGATTTCTTGCTAGATGAAAGTGGTAAGGAAAAAAAAGTTCAAAACCGGGGGAAATTTGAGGCAGCTTTCCAAAATGAGCTGCACCAGGCCAAGATTATGTCAAATCTAAAGCTTCCAAATCAGTTTCAGATCCTCAGCCAGTATGTCTTTTCCATATCTTGAATTTCTTTAATTTTTTTTATATAGACAACATGAAATAATAATTGGAAAGGTTATATAATTTATAAAGGTAATTTATAACCACTTAATAACTAGAATGATGTTCTAGAAAAATCATGGTGTGGATTTCTACATTTTTAACTGTATCTTTTCCTCAAAATTTATATTTGAGATATTTGTAATCATAAAATTATTGAGTATGTTTCTAGGCTCATCTTTCAGGTGACTTTCTATAGGTCCTCACTAGGAAAGTGACTTGGTTTCCCTTTTCTTTTAAATATTTCAGAATTTTATGTCATCACTATATGTGAGGGATCAAAAAAAAAAAAAGAGCATTGTGTCTTCCTTCAATTAAAAATGAAATGTAAAAAAGGTACCATTGATAAACAGGGAAAAACACATTTTAGAAAAAGAATACCAAAGGTTGTGACTCAAGAATTATGTTTTTTTAATATTATAAATCATCTCAGAACTTTAACAGCATCATGGGAAAAGTTATTAAAGAGGCCTCTCCATGATAACATTATTTATTATTTAATTAGGGAACTATTACATACTTATTAACAATTCAAATTCTAACTAGATGGAAATGATTTTTGAAGTGTATGAATTTTTTTGCATAGATAAATTCAGTTAAACAAATTAGCTTTTAGCAAAGTGGATGGGAAATACTTGAGCACTAACATATGGTGAGTAATGTAATATTTCTGCTCTAACACTGCTGATATATATTCACTTAGAGCAGTGGTTCTCAACCTTCCTAATGCTGTGACCCTTTAATACAGCTCCTTATGTGGTAGTGACCCCCAACCATAAAGTTATTTCCGTTGCTACTTCATAACTGTAATTTTACTACTGTTATGAACTGTAATGTAAATATCTGATATACAGGATGTATTTTCATTGTTACAAATTGAACATAATTAAAGCAGAGTAATTAATCACAAAAACAATATATAATTATATATTGTTAAATATTTATTTCTAATTACAAATAAATGAAATTTTGTCTTGAATCGTGGTGTAGCATGGGTAACAGTCTTCATATGACAATAGTAAACAACATTGCTACACTTTGTTACACCGAGGAGCGGTCTGATGGTTCCTAAGACCATGGGAAATAGGTGTCGTGACCCACAGGTTGAGAATCGCTGACTTAGAGTATCTATATTATATGCATATATACATATCAGTTACATGCATTTAAATATACTGTAATTATTTCATCATTTAAAAGTGATATAGAATGTGTAAGGAGGGATAAGAAGAAAGGTTATCTCTTTATTGTGAAAATTTCAAATGACCAATAAAAGTATATATAGATGTGTCATTTGAAAGATTGAACTTATTTTGGTTCAAATTTTTTAGCAGGAAGAGTGGTTTTGTACCTTTGTTCTTATAAATAAGTTTGCTTTGCTAAATATGTTCTGTCATTATCTCTAATAGTTATACTCTTTGGGGCAAAGATTTGAGGGGAGACCTCTCCCCATCCCACTCCTTCTTCAGGCAGCTTTGCCATTGTGTGGAACAAATGAGTGTTAAGGGTCAGGCAGAAGAGCTGACAGCATAGTTTTAAGAGAAAAAAAACTGTCTTGACTTTCAATTTAAAGAAAATAACTGCTTCTAATAGAATGGTCTGAGAGACCAGATGCATTATGAAATGAAAGTTTCATTTGTTGCTTTGATACAGAAAATAACCTGTCAGACTGGAACTGGAATAGAGCTCACTTTCACATTAGCAGAGTTAACCTGGAGTTCCCAGGCTTCCAGTATCTTTCTATCCCATGTTAGAACCCTTTCTCATTCAAAAAGATTCACACAGATCTCTGTCTCTATTTGTATGGATGGCTGATTGATCTATCTATCTATCTATCTATCTATCTATCTATCTATCTATGTACAGTGGTACCTCGAGATACACGTTTAATTTGTTCCGTAACCTTGAGGCGTGGGAAACTATGAGACGCTCGAGTCTCGGTAAACTGGTGGGTCTTGTGCAGCTGCCGATCCGTGTGATTACTCCTATCTCAAATGTTGCTCGTATTTCAAAGCAAAAATCGCTCGCTTGACGGCTCATATCTCAAAAATCTAGTATGTTAGGTCACTCGTATCTTGAGGTACCACTGTATTTATCTATCTTTCTACCAGAACATTACACATCCATTAGGGCAACTTGCCTATAATTTGTGGTTTGGCCCTTTGCAAGCCCACTTCAAACTGTTTGAGAGAGAAAGTGAGAATTTCACATCCTTTTTCCTGATGAATATACCCTATTTCTTGATCTGAAATATATTTGCTGAGTAACTGTTCTCCCCCATCCTAAAAGAAACATGTGGATTGGGGAAGGAGAGAGAATCTAAATTAAAATTTTATTTTCTTTGAAGAACTTAACCCTGAAACTAAAATCACACATTGACAACTGCAATTTCCCTGTTGCTTGTACAGCATATTTTAATGCTAATGTATTAAAATTTGAATTTTTTCAAAAGTGCTCTGAGCATAATTTAGGCTAGCTTATATGTACTTGCTAAATGGCATTTGCACATTGAGGTTTTATTTGGCCTGTTCCTTGTAGCTTTGTGTATTGCTGTTGATACTTACATCTTCAGAATTAATATTAACCAGTACTGTAATTGATTTAACAGTGCCAAGAAGTGGCCTTTTGCTAGAAGGCAATACTTTTATTTTATCTTTCAAAATTAACCCAGTTCCCAGTATGTTCAGGATTAGCAATAATCCATCCTTCTAATTACTGCTGGAAAAGTTTCTGGAAGCAGCTCTTAAGGTTTTATTAGTGAGCAGTTTACCAGACTTGTATTTCATGGGCTACACTAGAGCCATATCAATATTAGAAACTGTAAGGAGCCTCCTTCCTCCTCTAAGTTTTCACATGGAAACACACACACACACACACACACACACACACACACACACGCACACGGACACACGCACACACACACACACACACACACACACCTTCCTGTTTCCAGCTCAAATATAACTGTTTTAGCAATATTATCATCAATGAGTGGAGTCTCAGCAACTTCAAAAATGGTGGATTCAGTTCTATATAGAAAGCCAGATAGGCAAACAAATCCTTCTCTATCATGGCTTGCTGTCTAATTTAGAATGATGAAACATAATTCAGGAAAATGCCGAATTGGAGACAGGAAATTTAACATGATTTTACCTATATATTGGTGATAAGTTGACAAATTTTTTATTTGTTGCCATTAAAAATTGGTAAGATGTTGTTGAGAAATGCCTGCCTCACACCTGGGAGGGACACTTAACTCCTTGGTGATGACTCTGTCACAGGATGTCAACTTTTGTCACCCGAACTCCTAGCCTCAGCACTGATGCTCCCAAATTTTCTTGGCCAATTTATTTACCCACTCATCTCACCCCTATGAGGCCTAACTATCTGTCATCCTCTTTAATTTTGTTTTAACTAATTTCTTAGTGCTCTTGATTCTGATGTTTCTAGGCATTGCATTAAATATACATTAGAGGCCCAGTACAGGAAATTCGTGCACTGGGGAGGGGGTGGGTCCCTCAGCTCAGCCTTTACCCTCTCCAATCTGGGACCCTTTAGGGATGTCTGACTGCTGGTTTAGGCCCAATCCAAAGGCTAAACTGGCAGTTGGACATTCTACTCACAATCCAGGACTGCTGGCTCCTAACCATTCACCTGCTTGCCTGCCTGATTGCCTCCAACTGCTCTCCCCTGCCAATCTAATCAACCCTAACTTCTCTCCCTTGCCAGCCCAATGGCTCCCAACTGTCCTCCCCTGCCAACCTAATTGCCCCCAACTTCTCTTCCTTGCCAGCCTGATGGCCCCCAACTACCCTCCTCTGAAGGCCCAATGGCCCCCAACCAATTGCCCTCCTCTGCTGGCTTGGTTGCCCCCAACTGTCCTTCCCTGCCAGCCATCTTGTGGTGGCAATCTTGTGATGACATGGGGGTGGCCATCTTGTGACAATGTGGGGGTGGCCATCTTGTGGCAGCCATCTTGTGGCAGCCATCTTGTGATGACATGGGGGTGGCCGAGGGCACTGTGCAAGGGCAAGATGGCTACCTAGGCTTTTATTAGTATAGATATTTTTGCTTAGATATATGTTTTCTAGGACTGATGTAACAAAATTCCAAAAATTGGGGGCTTAAAACAATAGAAATTGATTCTTAAATAATTCTGGAGGCCATAAGTTAAAAATCAAAGTATGGGAAACACTATGCTCCCACAGGCTCTGGTTTTCAGTTGTTGCCAGTAATCTTTGGCATCAGTAAGCTTGTCCCAGCATCTCTCTGATCTCTGCCTCCATTTTCAAGTGGACTTCTCTGTGTGTACGAAATTGTTTCTTCTTATAAGGATACCAGCTGTTGAATTAGGGCCCACACTAATCCAGCCTGACCTCATTATAACATGATGACACCTATAAAGACCCTATTTCTAAGTAAGGTCACATAGTATAGGCCCCAACATATCTTTGGGAAGGACACAGTTTATTCCACCACAGATGTTTGAACTTGTCCAAACTTAATTTGAGCTTGAGTGACAAGTAAACTAATTTATATTTGTTTATTTTTAACCTGTCTTTAGATTTTCATAGCTACAGCTTTATATTCATTAGTAAAATACATAAACAACAGATCTGTGACAAGGTTGCCCCTCATCTGACTTATTATAGGTAAAGTCACCTGATGAACCAGAGGAATGAATGCTCTGGGCTGGTCTGAGCCCCTTTGACTAAGATGAAAATATATGGTCTCAATGTTACAGGTGGTTGTATTTTTAATTGAACTGCCTGTCCAAATGGTACTTATTTCCAGGTCTTTGTCAAATGTGCTGGAAAAGACATCTGTTAGAATTGGCCCTTAATGTCTCTGAAAGGAGTGATTGTTTGATGAGAGTCATAGCACAGGTTTCTGTATCATTCAGCATTGGTAGAGATGCCTACTCAAAAAGTTGATGGTGTGTGAATGAAATCATATGGGAGTGAAGCTAATGTGGCAAAAGATGAGCACTCCCTAGGATTTTTACAGGAGGTAGTTTTAGAAAGATAAAACTGAATTGATACAAACAAAAAGTAATACTCTGAGGACTTTTACCTTTTAAAAAAGCCAGTCTACAAGCTTGGTTAGCATCAATGTAATTTTAACAATAGCACATATGAAAATTAGCTTTTGTTCACTGCAGACTTATTGTGTCTTATTTGCTGTATGTAGTGTAAGTATATCATCTATACTAATAATAGGGTAATATGCAAATTGATCAGGATGTTCTCATGTGTAACGACCAATCAGCAGGCTGCATGCGCAGCAAGACGTGGGTGGGCATGGACTTGCAACATCAGGGACTCCCATCATGTTGTCACAATCCATCACCAGGAGGGCCTCTGTACGGCCCCTGGTGGAGGCCTGCCCAGGGCTAATGTGATGCTACCTACATGCGTCCTCACCCAGTGCTGACATGATGCTGCCTGGGTGTGTTCCCAGCCTGGAATGTGACAGTGAGGGGCAGTTGGGGGAGATCAGGCTGGCAGGGGGGCTATTGAGGGTGAAAAGGCCAGCAGGGGCCAGTTGGGGCCAATCAGGCTGGCATGGGTGGGCAGTTGGGAGAGATCAGGCTGGCAAGCAGAGAGATTAGGCAGGCAGGTGAACAGTTAGGAACCAGTGGTCCCAGATTGCAAGAGAGATATTCTGGATTGGAGAGGGTACAGGACAGGCTGAGGGACCACCCCCTCCATGCACAAATTTTGTGTACCAGGCCTCTAGTCCTATATAATAAAAGGCTAATATGCAAATCAACTGGACAGTGGAAAGACCAGTCTCTATGACGCACTGACTACCAGGGGACAGACACTCAATGTAGGAGCTGCCCCCTGGTGGTCAGTGAGCTCCTACAGGGGGAGCACTTCTCAGCCAGAAACTAGGCTCATGGCTGGTGGCGGGAATCTCTCCCACTTCCGTGACAGTGCTATAGATGTTCAACTGCCTACTTAGACACATTCCCCATGGGGACATTTGCCAAGGGCTCCTGGACTCTGAGAGGGTGTAGACTGGGCTGAGGGACCTCCTTCCAGTGCACAAATTTTCAGACCCTCTGATTGAAGATGACAAATTTATTTTATTTTATTTCAGTTGGCTGAAATAAAAAACTAAAATTAAAAATGTCAATAAAAATTCACAAAACTGGTATAGAAGTATAGAAGAAATTTAAATAACTGAACTCTCACATAATTTTTTTATAAGTTTTTGACATTTATGCTTCTGAAATTATGAAAGTTTAAAACTACGCTAAGACTTTTGGGCTACTGTGTATGTGTCCATCTGTGTGTTCACATGTGCCTGTGTGTGAGCATAGTGTCTCTGCAGAATGCCAATCTAGTTTCTCTCTGCACCAGAAAGAAATTTCTAGAAGGAACATTTTTTCAGCTGCACTATGGACTCCCATAGAATTGGTTTCCCAGAATCTGCTTCGTAAATGTCTTTAGAAATGTTTCATTCTGACCACTTTCTAGAAACTCATGTCCTGAATGAGATGAGACTACTGATCGCCTTAGGCATCACTCATCACAGGATTCTAATTGTTCTCCCCAATGCTGGGTGAAAGGAAAACATGGTTAGAAGCTGAAGTAGTAGAAACAGTATTGGATTCAGGTTGGAAAACATAGGTCTGTTCCAAGCTCAATGTCCTACCAGCTGTGTGGTCTTTAAATCTCCACACCTGCTTTCTATTCTGCAAAACACCATTTTTTCTTGGGCTGTAATGGACCTCAAATAAGATAATAAATGTAAAAGCACGTTCAAAACCGTGTTCCTTATTACTTAGTGACTGATGTTAGTGAGTGACACCTTGGCTGAAATATATCTCCTAGTGTATTGAAGCTGTATTCCATCACATATATTCATTTGCAAGGCTTAATTGGAGGCAGATGTCACCACGGTTTCCTTTTGGTTCTCTTGAGAATAAAAAAGTGATTATCTGTTGCTTTCTTCTCACTCTCACTTTTATTCCTGTGGTGGAGTGAAGAGAATTTAGGACCTTTGAAGATATTCACCCTGCTCTGAAAGGAATCTATGGAAGATTAAACTAAACCACATTTAGAATCAGACTTCGGAACCAGTTAGACAATGTTCAGGAATTTCAGCCCTTATGCCCATTTTAATTTGGGTCCAAGAGTTTTTTAAATATATATATACACTTTTATTGATTTCAAAGAGAAAAGGAGAGGGAGAGAGAGAGATAGAAACATCAATGATGAGAGAATCATTGATTGGCTGCCTCCTGCAGTCTCTACACTGGGGATCAAGCCTGCAACCCAGGTATATGTTTTGACTTGGAATTGAACTGTGGCTGCCTGGTTTATAGGTAAACACTCAATCAGTGAGCAACATCAGCCAACCAGGTCAAAAGGTTTTTGACAGCCCCACTGATCTGTCCTGCAGCAACTAATGCTAGAAAACCACAGGTCACTGGGAACAGTGGAAAGATGTCCAGGCCTCCTCATAAAGTGGTTTTTGAGTACTACTAATAAAATTCATTATTTTATGCATCCACTTATTATTCAATAAGCTTAGCTAACTTACCATGAGCCAGGCAATGTGCTGGACACAAATAATTGCAACAGTAATGCTTACATGAAATGTGACTTTTAATATTGCTTATGTTTAAAGATATCAAAGGACAGTATGGATGGACCTAGATGGTATTATGCTAAGTTAACTAAGTCAGTAAGAGAAATACAAATATCATATGATTTTACTAGTATTTACATATAGAATTTAAAGAACAAAATAATGGAACAAAAAAAATTAAAACAGACTCATAGATACAAAGAATGGGGGTGGGGACTGGTGAAGGAATTAAGAACTACTAATTGGTAGTCAAATTGATAGTCCAAAATAGTCATAGGGATGTAGACTACAAGATAGGGAATATCATCAATATTGGTGCAATTACTTTGTACAATGTCAGATGGCTACTTGGAATATCAGGGGGGGACACTTTGTAAAATATATAGTTTTTTACCCACTATGCTGTACACCTAAAACTAATACAAAATAATGTTGACCATCAACTGTAATTGGAAAACAAATATTTAAAAAAGTTAAAACCAAAATAAATAAATGAATAAAGATGTCAAGTGATCTTAGATTCTGAATTCGAATTCAGAATGCAAAAATGCAAAAATGCTCCTGCGTATTTTATCTCTTTGAAAAAAATATTGTAGTAAAATGCCTAATGAATCTAGTAATTCTTTATAGATTTGAAACTTTAATTAAATTATATGGCCAGTTTAAATTGAATTTATCTGCAGATTTCTTTAAAATGTGTGGTAGTTTATGCTGAAAAAATTTATTGATTCAATATGTTAAATCTAGAAATATACATTTCTTATAAAAACACATATTAGAGCTGTCTTATTGAATAATTGCCAAGTTTCTGTGACATTTCAGTGTTGTACAGAAAATCTGGTATAATCAGTCCTTATTACATTAATTATGGAATGAAGCTTGATATTTCAAATAGAGGGTTTTGTTTCAAATGGAGAACACTCTGCCAAATGTGCTTTGCTCTTATTAGAAAGTTCTCAATTACCTCTTAGGAGTGGAAAAAAAAAACACAGGGATTCTAGAGACTTTCTCCATCTTAGCTACATTTTAGCTCACATATAAATATAAAATTTTGTAGAATACAGTGATATTTTCAGTTTTAATCCACTGACAAGCTATGGAGATATATAGAATACTAGAGGCTCGGTGCACGAAATTTATGCACAGGAAGGTGGGGTGTCCCTCACCCCAGCTTGCAACCTCTCCAATCTGGGATCCCTTGAGGAATGTCCAATCCTACCTAAATGGGCAGTCCGACATCCCTGGGCCTAAATGGGCAGTCAGATATCCCTCTCACAATCCAGGACTGCTGGCTCCCAACTGCTAGCCTGCCTGGCTTCCTGATTGCCCCTAACCGCTTCTTCCTGCAAGCTTGATCACTCCCTAACTGCTCCCCTGACAGCCTTTTTGCCCCTAACTGCCCTTCCCTGCAGGCTTTATCACCCCCAACTGCCCTCCCTTGCAGGCCTGGTCCCTCCCAACTGTCCTCTCCTGCTGGCCATCTCCTGGTGGCCATCATGTGTCCATATGGGGTCAGGATTTTTGACCACATGGGGGCAGCCATCTTGTGTGTTGGAATGATGGTCAATTTGCATATTAATATTTTATTACATAGGATTATACTTTGGAGACAGAATCTAACTCAAAGAAAAGCTAGTTTCTTTGCAACATAGATGATTTTCTACTTTGGAAAGCATGATATTATATAAAATGTGCAATCTTTTCTTTATACTTTCTCTTCTGGGCCTCATGACCTTTTCATTGTATTCAGTATCAGTGACCCCTGAATTATTGATGTAGACAAATCCTACAAAATATAACATTGAAAATGAATCCTATACATTAAGAGTCTTGGAGATCATCAGCTCACCCTCCCTTCCAATACACAAGTCCTCCCCACAGCATTGCAACCATTGTTCTTTGATCTTCAACTAGAATCTCTGTTTCTGGAAGCTTACAACTTATTCCACTGTCCACTAGTGCTGATTTTTAATAAGTTATTTTTTATATTGAGCCCTAATTAATCTCACTCTAGCTTTTACACAGTGGTCCCAATTCCTCCCTTCAGAATAATAAATACCACCTACTGACTTCAATCTTAAAGCTGATCTTTCCCCCTTGTCCTTGGTATGATCTAAGTCATTACTATAAACTATTTTATTTCCTTTCCCTCTAGACCAGGGTTGGGGAATGTCCAGTCTGAGGGAAGTATAAAGCCGACAAAATCATTTAGTCTGGCCTTGCCAAGACATTATTGTAACTCATCTCCCTTTGTTCTCTCACCTTTAAAAGAAGAAAAGTCTTTCCCTTCATAAAAGCAATAATAGTGTTCTTGATTTTGAGTTCCTTCTTCTTTGTAACTTGTCTCATCAGTTCTCCTTTGCTGTTGTTTTTGTGAATTCATTGTTTTATCCTATCTTTATTGTCTCTTATTTCTCAACCTGTAGCCATGCCTACATTTTTCTTATCCTAAAAGAGCCTTCAGTCATCTCTACAATCTTATCAAACTATAATGCTCTTCCTGTCTCTGCAAAAAAGCTTTTTATTTCTTATTTAAATGTTTTATTGTTGAAAGTATTGAATACATCTCCCTTTTTCCCCATTGCCAACAGTTTTTTAAAAAGTTACTGCCCTAGAGGCTCACTTCCTATTTCTTTGGGTAAATGATACTTTGAAAACACAATAATTATGAAGGTTTTTTTTCATGTAAACAATATCTTTCACTATCCTTTTAAATTTGTACAGTGGCAGTTCTTTTGCCAATGAATACTTGGACAATCTCAAGAATTTTCTGCTCCCTTTTAAGAAAGTAAAAATTGTTATGGACTTTTTAAGCTACAAATCACCATGTTAATTCATAATTGAAAATATCCAGTCCTACACAATATGATTCAAAATTGATGTTCTTTTTCCATACTTATCTAAGGCTCGATGTAGTAAAAGGAAAATGATCAGGTTGATGTCTTATCTTTTTTCACTCACCTCCTCAATGTGGTTTTTTATCCTTTCAGGATTAGAATAAGTAAAGTATGAGTTGAGTGGATGATGAAGAAGAGGACGTAGTAGGTCCATACCTGACTGTACTGTTGTTAGATGGCTTCAGGCTCTCTTGGCCAGCAGATGTTACATAAAGTGAACATCTCTTATGGGTGTTTTCATAGTTCTTTGGGGACTCTCACTGGGAACTTTCCAATATTATTTTTTGATGTCATCAATTCTGTTTCTTTGGCTTTGGATATTTCTTCCTCTATTTGTTTTCAAAAGCCCTCCCTGTTGGCTTCAGCTGATCTTCTTGGGGATATTTTAAATTAGATTCATGCCAACTCTGTCAGATTAATCAAAGCATTCCTTTATCCTTTGCACCAGCCCATGCATTCAATGCACCCAAATTGCCTTCATACTGCTCCAGAAGTTTGAGGATGAGAGCCAAATATTCCAACATCAGTTGTCTGTATCCCTCTACCCATACACAACAATGACCAAGCTCTTCAAATCTCCTAGTGAAGCACCAACCGAACCAAAAGGAAGCAAGTCCCCTTTTTTAGAATAAGGGAATTCACAGCACAGCTCTCTCTAAAGAAAACCTTACCAATCTTCTTTCTCTGTAATAACTTAAGCTTTTTATACCTTTGGATGGGTAAGAAAACTAAGGTATGTAAATTTTTGCTTATACCTGCTTTGAAATTTGCATCTCACAATTCACTTTAGTATCTAATTTACAGCCCCTTGGGGTTGGGTAAAAATATCAATTTGAAATCCTATTATATTTGTGCCCACCTCCTACCACATAAAAAACTGTTCAATTAAACAAAGATAATCTAATTACTATATCCATTATTCTCATTTCCCCCCTTCTTCCACCTCATTCTTTGTAGCATTTAACATTTTTGATGATTCTGTCCTTGAAATTCTCTCTGCTTTGTCCTTCATAGTGTTTTGCTCTCCTCCACTATTCCTGATCTTTTTTTTTCAGTTGTGTTCTTGTTCCCTAAGATTCATTCCCCAATCTTTTTTTCCCCATAATAATTCTTCCCTAAGATTCATTCCCCAATCTTTTTTTCTACTTAATTACCCTATTCCTAGCCAAGTTCCTCTACCTTAATAGTTTCAGCAATGATGGTGATAGTAGACAGTGATAGTGACAAATGGCAAACAGATGGTGTGCAATAAGCAAAACTTTTGAAGTATGTATAATTTTCCCAATTTTACAATTAAGGAAATTAAGACTTTGATGATAAATTTGTCCAAGACCACACAGTTAGTGTTGAAGGCAGAGTTCAAAGCCAAGTTTCTTTATATTTGACAACTCACTCAGTCTCTAAGTATACCTCCTCTCAAATCTGTATCTCTAACTCTGACTCTTCTCATAAGTACCAGAATCATATTTCCAACTTTACATTATTAACGTTTTTAAGATTATTTCACAACATGTAAAATGTAACACATCCCACTATAATAAGAACTAGTTTTCTTATTCATTTATTTATTTTTATTAAATTTATTGGGGTGACATTGGTCAAAATGCACATATAGGTTTCAGGTGTGTATTCTATGTTACAATATTTATATATTGCACCATGTGTCCACCATACAAAGTCAAATCTTCTCCTATCACCATATATTAGGATCCTCTTCTCTCCTCACCCCCTTTTCTCTGGCAATCACTACACTGGTGTTTTTATTCATAAGTTTCACTTTTATATTCCACAGATGAATGAAATCATATGGTTCTTACTTCTTTATGAGTGAGTTATTTCACTTAGCATAATGGTTTCAAGATCCATCTATGTTGTTGCAAATGACACTATTTCATCCTTTCTTATGGCTGAGCAGTATTCCATTGTGTATATGTATGACATCTTCTTTGTACAGTCTTCCATCACAGGACACTTTGGTTGTTTTCATGTCTTGGTCACAGTGAATAATGCTTCACTAAACATAAGGCATATATATCATTGTGAATACATGATTTTGAGTTATTTGGGTATATACCTAGGAGAGGGATTGCTGGGTGGTATGGTATGGTAGGTCTATTGTTAATTTTTTGAGGGATCACCAGACTGCTTTCCATAATGGTTGTACCAGTCTGCATTCCCACCAGCAGTGAGTGAGGTTTTCTTTTTTCCACAACCTCTTCAACACTTGTTATTGCTTGTCTTGTTGATAATGGCCATTCTAATAGATTTGACATTGTATCTCATTGTAGTTTTTAAAAATATATTTATTTATTTTAGAGAGAGAAAGAGAAGAAAACATCCATGAGAGAAAAGCATTGATTGGCTGCTTCCTACTGGGGATCTAGCCCACAACACGGCATGTGTACTGAATGGCAATTAAATGATTACCTCCTGGTTCATGAGTGGATACTCAACCACTGAGGCACACTGTCCAGGCTTATTGTAATTTTTATTTGCATTCCCCTAATTTCCAGTGAACATCATTTCATATATCTACTGGCTGGGTGTAGTTCTTCTTGGGAGAGGTGTCTATTCAGGTCCACTGCTCATATTTTGATTTGACTATTTGGTGTTGAGTTTTATGAGTTCTTTATATATTTTGGAAATTAAACCTCTGTCAGAGCTATTGTTTGCAAATATCATCTTCCATTTGGTTAGCTACCTCTTTGTTCTGCTGTCAATTTCTTTTGTTGTGCAGAAGCTTTTTAGTTTTATATAGTCCCATTAATTTATTTTTGCCTTTACTTTCCTTGTCTATGAGGTCAAGTTAAAAAAATGTTCTCTATGACAAGGTCCATAAATTTGGTACATATATTTTCTTCTACATAACTTATTGTTTCAGGTTTTATATTTAGACCTTTGATCCATTTTGAAATATATTTTGTACGTAGGGACAAACTCTAATACAGTTTCATTAATTTGTGTGTGGCTTTCCAGTTTTCCCAGCACCATTTATTGAAGAGATTATTTTTCTTTTAATTTAATTTTTTTATCATTTAAAGTATTATATAAGTCTCCCTTCTCCCCCATTGACCTCTTCCCAGCTGCCTCCACCCAGTAGCACATGTCCCCCCAGCACTCCCCATACTATCTGTGTCTATTGGTTATGCTCATTTGCATGCATATAAGTTCTTTGGTTTATTTCTAACCCCTCCCCTCTTTCCTGCCTTCCCTCTTAGGTTGGCCAGTCTGTTCCATGCTTCTAGCTCTATTTTTGTTCATTGATTTATATTGTTCATATTGAGTGAGGTCATGTGACATTTACTAGTATCTTTCTCCGACTGGCTTATTTTGCTTAGGATAATGCTCTCCAAGTCTATCCATGTTGTTGCAAGTGGTAAGAGTTTCTTTCTTTTTTACAGCATCCATTTTGTCAATGTATCATAGTTTTTTAATCCACTCATCTGCTGATATGCACTCAGGCTGTTTCTAAATCTTGGATATTGTAAATTGTGCTGCTATGAACATTCAGATGCAATATCTTTTCTGATTGATGTTTCTAATTTCTTAGGATATAGTCCTAGAAGTGGGATCACTGGATCAAATGGGAGTTCCATTTTTAGTTTTTTGAGGAAACTCCATACCGTTTTCCACAGTGGCTGCACCAGTCTGCATTCCTACAGTACAGAATTTCTTTTACTCCAAATCTTCCCCAGCACTTCTTTGTTGATTTGTTAATATAGCCATTCTGACTGGGATTAGATGGTACCTCATAGTTGTTTTGATTTACATCTCTAAGATGATTAGTGACTTTGAACAGGTTTTCATGTCTCTTGATCTTCTCTCTGTCCTCTTTTGAAAACTGTCTATTTAGGTCCTTTGCTCATTTTTGATTGGATTACCTTCCTTTTGATAAGTTGTATGAGTTCCCTATAAATTTTAAAGATTAAACCCTTATCAGAGATAACATTGGTAAATATGTTCTTCCATGCAGTGTGATTTCTTGTTGTTTATGGTTTCTTTTGTTGTGCAGAAGCTTTTTATTTTGATGTAGTCATATTGTTTGTTTTTTCCTTAGTTTTAATTGTCTTAGGAGCTGTATTGGTAAATATATTGCTACAACCTATGTCTGATAGTTTGTTGCCTATGGATTCATCTAAGATTTTTATGATGTTCCATCTTAAGTTTAATTTTTTAATTTGTTTTTTAAATTTATTTTTGTGTATGGTGTGAGTTGGTGGTCTAGTTTCATTATTGGCATGTATCTGTCCAGTTTTCCCAACACCATTTATTGAAGAGACTGTTTTACTCCATTGTATGCTCTTGCCTCCTTTGTCAAATATCAACTGAGCATAACAGCTTGGGTTGATTTCTGGGTTCTGGATTCTGTTTCATTGATCTATGTCAGTTTCTTTTTAATATGTTTTATTGATTTTTTACAGAGAGGAAGGGAGAGAGATAGAAAGTCAGAAACATCAATTAGAGAGAGACATCGATCAGCCACCTTTTGCACACCCCACAGTGGAGATGTGCCCACAAGCAAGGTACATGCCCCCAACCGGAATGGAACCTGGGACCTTTCAGTCCCCAAGCCGACGTTCTCTCCACTGAGCCAAACCTGTCTCGGCCTATGTCAGTTCTTGAGCCAGTACCAGGCAGTTTGAGTAGAGTGGGTTTGCAATACAGCTTGATATCTGGTATTGAGATCCCACCTACTTTGTTCTTCTTTCTCAGGATTGCTGTGCCTATTCAGAGTCAGTTTTTATTCCCTATGAATTTTTGGTAAGTTTGTGAAATATGCCCTTGGTATTTTAATGGGGATTGCATTAAATCTATAGATTTATTTGAGTAGTATAGACATTTTAATGATGTTGACTTTACTAATCCATGAACACAGTATATTCTTCCATTTGTTTATGCTTTCTATATCTCTTTTTTCAATGTCCTATAGTTTTCTTAGTACAGATCTTTGATGCCCTTAGTTAAGTTCATTCCTGGGTATCTTAAATTTTTTGGCACAATGATAAATGGGATTGTTTTATTAGATTCTCTTTCTGTGTTTTCATTATTGGTGTAAAAAAAGGCATAGAAGAGAATCCAAGATGGCGGCATGGGTAAACACCTACACTGCTGCCTTGTACAACAATTTCAAACCTACAACTAAAAGACAGAACGGACATCATCCAGAACCACAGGAAAGCTAGCTGAGTGGAAATTCTACACCTAGAAGGAAAGAGAGGGACACACAAAGACCCAGAGGAGCTGCAGAAAGCTAAGGTATGGAGACGCACATGTGGAGAGAGCAGGTGCTGGAGTATCTGGCTGGCTTTCTCTGTCGGGAGGGAAACAGAGACCCCCAACAGCATTGAACCCCTTATCTTACAACACTAAACCCCCAATGAACCGAAACTCATACAGGGGGAGTTTGGACTGTGAAAAGGGAGAAGTGCATGGAAATTTAGGGGAGTCGCGAAAGATTGGAAGTCTGGTGGTGCGCACAGCCCTGTGCACAAGAGACTGCTGATTGTGCCCCTGGCTTTCGCGAGTGGGTGGGAGACAGACCCTTCCAAATGGGCCATTTCTAACTCCACTAAACCCCGGTTTCAGGCGAAACCCTGGGGACCCAAACTCATATGGTCCCACAGTGCAGGGAAGCCAAAGGGGCAGCAGGCTAGAGGCACTGCAAGAAATCGCATGTGCACAGGGAGGACTCCAGCGATTACCCAGTCACATGAGACTCAAGGGCCCTGGAGGGCGGGGCCGACTGGAAAGCAAGGCGGTCCCTTAAGCCCTGAGACTCCACCCATCCCAAGCTCAAAAGAGGCTTTTGCAGATTTGCAAGTCTGGTATCATAAGACTGAATCCAACACAGAAGTTCTCCTGGCATAGTGAAAATGCCAAGACAAGGGAAAGGATCACAACAAAAGAAATGGAGGAAAACAAACAACTGGATATAGAGTTCAAAACCACACTTATAAGGTTTTTCAAGAATATCCTAGAAAAGTTGGATAAACTTAGCAAGTCCCAAGAGGAGATGAAAAAGATCCAACTAGAGATGATAAAGGACCAACTAGAATTTAAACATACAATGAATGAAATAAAAAATATTATTCAGAGACCTAACAGCAAACTAGAGGAAGGCAAGAATCAAGTCAAAAAATTGAAATATAAAGAATCAGAAAACACTCAACTGGAAAAGCAAGAAGAGAAAAGAATACAAAAATGTGAAGATAACGTAAGGAGCCTCTGGGACAGCTTCAAGCATACCAACATCAGAATTGTGGGGGTGCCAGAGGAAGAGAGAGAGCAAGATACTGAAATCCTATTTAAAGAAATAATGACTGAAAACTTCCCACATCTGATAAAAGAAATAGACATACAAGTCCAGGAAGCACACAGAACCCCATATAAAAGGAATCCAAAGATCATCATCATTAAAATACCAAGAGCAAAAGACAAAGAGAGAATATTAAAAGCAGCAAGAGAAAAACAGTTCATTACCTACAAGGGAGCACCCATACGACTGTCAGCTGATTTCTCAACAGAAATGATGCAGGCCAGATGGGAGTGGTAAGAAATATTCAACGTAATGAATAGCAAGAACCTACAACCAAGAATACTCTATCCAGCAAAGCTATCATTCAGAACTGAAGGGCAGATAAAGAGCTTCACAGATAAGAAAAAGCTAAAGGAGTTCATAATCTCCAAACCAGAATTATATGAGATGCTGAAAGGTTCTCTTTTAGAAGAGGAAGAACAAAAAGGTAAAAGACAAAAAATTATGAACATCAAATACATATCTATCAACAAGTGAACCTAAAAATTAAGTGAATTAAAAATGTGATCAACAGAATAAACTGGTGAATATGATAGAATCTCGGGAGCACAGAAAGGGAGTGAACTGATAGTTTTCAGGGGGAAAAGAGTGAGGTGTGTACAGGGAGAGACTGGACAAAAGTCATACACCTATGGATGAGGTCAACGGGAGGGAGGTAAGGGTAGAGGGAAGGATGGGAGCCGAATGGAGGGGAGCTATGGAGGGGAAAAAAGAGAAACAAATCTAATAATCTGAATAATAAAGATTTAATTTTAAAAAAGGCATAGATTTCTGGGTATTAGTTTTGTATCCTGTTATATTGCCAAATTTATTTATTAAGTCCAGTAGTTTTTTTTATGGAGTCTTTAGTGTTTTCTATGTACAATATCAGGTCACCTGTGATTAATGACAGTTTTACTTGTTCTTTTCCATTTTGGATGCTTTTTATTTTTTCTTGTCTGATCTGTATGGCTAGCACTTTCAGTACTATGTCAAACAGTACTATGTAAAACAGGATTGGTGAAAGTGGGCAACCTTGTCTTGTTCCTGTTCTTAGGGGAAATGGTTTCAGTTTTTGCCCATTAAGTATGATGATGGCTGGAGGTTTATCATACAAAGCTTTTATTGTGTTGAGGTATGATCCTTCTATTCCCACTTTGCTGGGAGCTGTTAACAAGAAAAGGTGTTGGATTTTGTCAAATGCTTTTTCTGCAACAATTGATATAATTATGTGATTTTTGTCTCTCAATTTGTTTATCTGATGTATCACATTTCTTGATTTGTGGATATTGTACCAGCCTTGCATCCTCAAAATAAATCCCACTTGGTCAAGGTATATGATCTTTCTAATGTAATGCTGGATATAATTTGCTAGAATTTTATTGAGTATTTTAGCATCTATGTTCATCAGGAATATTGGCCTGTAATTCTCTTTATTTTCATTGTCTATATCTAGTTTGGGAATAGGGTAATGCTGACTTTATAGAAAGAATTTGGGCCGAAACCGGTTTGGCTAAGTGGATAGAAAGAATTTGGAAGTATACTTTTCTCTTGAATTTCTTTTGGAATAGTCTGAGAAGGATAGGTTTTAGTTCTTTCAATGTTTGGTAAAACTCCTCTGTTGAAATCATTCAGAACAAGGCTTTTGTTTGCTGGAAGTTTTTTGATTACTGTTCAATTTCATCTATAGTTATTAGCCTTTTCAGTTTTTTTTTTAATTCTTTTTGATTTAATTTCGAAAGATTGCATTTTTCTAGGAATATGTCTATTTTGTCTAGATTCTCCAGTTTGTTGGAGTAGAGTTTTCATAGTTTTTTTTTTTTTTTTTAATAATCCTTTATATGTCTGAGGTTTCTGTTGTTACTTCACCTCTTTCATTTCTGATTGTGTTTATTTGCGTCCTCTCTCTTTGATTCTTGGTGAACCTAGCTAGAGGTTCATTAATATTGTTTATATTTTATTTTTTTATTTTTTTATTTTATTTTATTTATTTTATTTTTTTTTTATTAATTTTTTATACATGTCTCCCCATGCCCCCCCTCCCTCCCAGGCATACCCCAACCCCCCCAGTGTCTGTGTTCAGCTCATTTTTTATATTAATGCTTCATATTTTTTCTCTTTTCCTTTGTTTTTCTCTTTTTCTAATTCTTTAAGTTCTAGGGCTAGATAATTTATTACCATTTTTTCTTGTTGTTTTTGTTCATTTGTTTGTTTTTGAGGTAGGTCTGCAGAGCTATGAACTTCCCTCTCAGAACTGCTTTCATTGTGTCCCATAGATTTTAGGTTGTTGTGTTTTCAATGTCATATGTTTCCATGATGCTTTTTATTTCTTCTTTGATCTCTTTAGTAACTCAATCATTGTTTAATAGCATGCTACTTAGCCTCCAAGTGTTTCATTTTTTATTATTTTTATTGTAGTTGATTTATAATTTTATGCCATTGTGATCTGGGAAGATGTTTTATATGATTTACATCTTCTTGAATTTGATGAGACTTTGTCTGTGGTCCCAATATGTGGTCTATCTTTGCAAATGTCCTGTGTGCACTTGAGAAGAATGTATGTTCTGTAGCTTTGGGGTGAAATGTTCTGAAAATGTCAAATAATTCCATCTGATCTAGTGATTCATTTAAGTTTGCTGTTTCTTTGCTGATTTTTTTGTTCAGAGGATTTATCCAGGGGTGTCAATGGGTTATTAAAGTGTCCCCTATTGTGATTTTATTACCGTTGATCTCTCCCTTGATATCTTCCAGAAGATTTTTTATGTATTTGAGTGCTCCTATATTGGGTGCATATATGTTTATCAGAATTATATCCTCTTGTTGAATTGATCCCTTTAGTATTATGAAGTGGCCCTCCTTATCTCTTGTTATGGCCTTCACTTTAAGGTCTATTTTGTTAGATATAAGTATTGCTATCACAGCTTTATTTTCATTTTCATTTGCCTAAATTTTTTCCCGTCCCTTTGTTATCAGTGTGTGTGAATTCTTTATTCTGAGGTGGGTCTTAGACAACAAATATATGGGTCATGTTTTTTTTTTTTTTAATCCATTCAGCTACCTTATGCCTCTTGATTTGAGCATTTAATCCATTTACATTTAAGATTATTATGGAGTAGAGTCCCAGTGCATGAAAATTCATGTACTGAAGGGGGAAGTCCTCAGCCCAACCTGCCCCGTCTCACAGTCCAGGAGCCGTCAGGGGCATGAGGTGACCTGGTGATCAGGGTAAGGCGATGCCCCATCGCACCTCTGCTGCTGCCACTGCTGGCAGTGCAAGATCAACTGGCCCTGGTTACTTGAGCCTTGGGCAGCAGACATTCAGGCTTGCCCTGGGTGGCTGGGGGATTGAGGGAACTGGGAGACTCTGGAGGCAGGTGCACAAAGCAGCCAGATCTGCCTGGGGATGGGCCTGGCTGCGCCGCATGCCTGTTGCTCCAGTGGGACTAAGGACACTGGGTGCCACCATCTTATGGCTATGGACACCACTATCTTTGAGGGTGTGGCAGTCAAATTAGCATATTCCTTCTTTATTAAATAGATAGGTAATTGTTTGTTGCCATTTTTATTCTCTATGGCTGTCTTCCTTCTTCCCTTTCCACATCTACTTTTTATCTATCCCTTTAATATTTCTTGCATTGCTGGCTTGGTGGTAATAAAGTCTTTTACCCTTTTTTTTTTGTTTGTTTATCTTTGAAGCTCTTGATTTCACCTTTAATTTGAATGATAGCCTTGCTGGGTATAGGATTCTTGGATTCAGTCTCTTGCTTTCATCACTTTGTACATTTCATTCCATACCTTCTGGCCTAATGTGTTTTTGTTGAGCAATCAGCTTACAGTCTAATGGGAGGTCCCTTGTAAGGAACTTTCTGTCTCTCTGGCAGCCTTTAAGATTTTTTTCTTTGTTGTTGAGATTGCCAATTTAATTATGATGTGTCTTGATGTTGGTCTTTTTTATTTTATCTTTTTTTGGAGTCTGTGTGTTTCTTGGACTTTTGTGACTTTTTTTCTTCCCCAAACTAGGAAGTTTTCTGTCATTGTTTCTTCAAATAGATTCTCTATTCCTTGGTTCATTTTCTCTCCTTTGGTACTCCTATTATGTGTATGTTGTTTCATTTCATGTTGTCCCAAAGCTCCCTTAGGCTCTCATCCTGCTGTTTAAGTTTTTTTTGTGTGTTTTATTGTGTGTGTGTGTGTGTGTGTGTGTGTGTGTGTGTGTGTGTGTGTTTGAATTGCTGTTTTGCTTGGGTGTTTTTTCCTCCTTGGCTTCTAACTTGTTGATATGATCCTCAGCTCCTTCTTGTTTACTGCTGATGCTTTCTATTGTGTTATTTACTGCAGGTATGTCCTTCTTCTTCATTTCTCCTTGGTTCTTCTTCATTTCCTCTTGATTATTACACATGCTGTTGAATTTGTCTGCCATCCTTTTCAGCATCCTTAGGAACATTGCTCTGAATTCTTTCCCTGACAAATTGCTTGCCTCCATTTAATTTATTGCCTTTCTGATGATTCCTTCTCTTCTTTCTTAAGGGGGTTATTTATTTGTCTCCCCATTTTTGCTATTTATTTGTGATTGTTTCTATGTATTAGGTCACACTGCTGTGCCTCCCAGATTGTTTGTGTTTGTCTTATATAGTATATGTTTTGTGGGACCCATGGTGCAATCCCTGCAGTCTTCTTACCTGGGTATTTAGGTTTTCTTGTCTACTTCCTTGACTTGCACTGCTCCTGAGTACAGGAGAGAACAGGCAAGACTTTCTTTTAATGTGGGTTTTCAGGGCATGTGCACTTAGGAAAATTACTGTAGAAAAAAATACTTGCTATGAAAGTAATTCTAGAATCTAGTTTCAAAATTGGGCAATAATTTGACATGTATGGGGCTGTTGTTACAGATATGTATTGCAAGTATTCTGAGTAAATGAAATATAATACAATACTGATATTAAATGAATCTTTGCTGACTAAAGCTAGATTTTACCTCTAAATGGCTGGAAAATAAACAAATGGATAATGCTTTTAGTCTAACTTGGCCAGTGTGACTCGTCCCCTCACAGAAATGTTACTGATTTAAGTGGGGTTCTTGAGCTACCTCTGGATGAAGGATTTCTGAAAGCTCCCAAAGAAGGATGAGGTATTTTAGGAAGCTTTATTTCTGTGTAATCAAATCCCTGAGTTTTCAAAGTTGCATTTCCCTTTGCCCAGTCATAAAAGAAGTGTAGCTGGGGGTTTAGAGCCAATGTCCAGAGTTTCCATTCCATGCCTGTACAGTCCTATCCAGAACCAGGCTGTCTTAATTTGTGTTTCCCACTGCATCCCATCAGTCCACTGCATGTGGAATCCACAGGTCCACATGGCTATAGAGGAAACACATGAGAACACAAGGAAGTAGAACCATCAGAGCCCCACGAGCCAAGAACCAAGTGAGAGAACTCCTCAGGTTAGGAGATTTTGTATTCCCAAATTTTCAGGTGTTTGCAGTGGCCCTGACCACTGTGGTCAATGATCTCTGTTTCCAGGTGTGACTGATAGGAAAGTATTTTCCCTTTGTCACCACAACATTATTGGAAAGGTGTCTATCTTCCCTTTGTTGTATCTAGTCCTACAGTGTTTTTCAGGAAATAGGCCAGTGATTCCCTGGGAAGTGCAAAATCGCAGCTTCCTGGTGAAACTGCCTAAATGATATGTCTATAATGTCTGGCTTTTTTATCTGCTCCTTTCCTATCTTATCTAATAAAAGAGAAACATGCAAATTGACCATACCTCCGATTTGCCCTCAAGCCATGCCAATGAGCCAATCAGGGGCAAATTAACCCAATAAAGATGGCAGTTAATTTACATATGCAGGCGCCCAGCAGCCTGGGTAGCAGGAACATACTTGGGACCTTGGCCACTCCTAGCCTATAGGCCATACTTAGGCCCAGAGTGGCAGGGATCCCAGAACATCCTTGGCCACTCTGGGACTATGGATGCAGCAGCCAAGTGAATGGGGGTGGGGTGGGAACATCCCAGCTTTCAATGGTGACCTGGGGATGTTTCTGCCCTGCCCCAGCCACTTGAGTGTGCTCTGGCACCAAGTGGCAGTTAGGGTTCATGCCCCCAGCCCAGCATCCATGAGGGGGCTGGCTGCTGACTTTGGGGCATTCAGAAGTAGTGATGTTCCCTCCTTGCTCCCAGCCACTTGCCTGTGCTCTGGTGCCAAGTGGAGGTTCAGTCCATACCCCAGCCCAACGCCCATGACAGGGAGCTGGTTGCTAGCCTCTGGAGCATGAAGAAACCCTGGCAGCTGCCCCAAGTGTGACCCAGGGGTCCCTGCATGTCCCCTAGCCCAGCTCCCACGTCAGGGCTAGCTGCTGGCCTCCAGGGCATTCAGAGACTGGGATGTTCCTGCCCAACTCCAGCCACTTCCGTGTGCTCAGGAGCCAAGCTGAGGTTTGAATCCATGACTCCAGCCCAGTTTCCACGATGGGATGGGATGGGTGGACTGGCTGCCAGTCTCTGGCGTGTGTGGAAACTTTGGTGGCCACCACTGGGTGGCAGGGACATCTCCCCACCCCAGTCCCCACCCCCACCCCCGCACCCCTTGCTCAGTGGATAGATGAGCTGCAAAGGAAACACCATTTTAAACACCATTTGTTAATATATAATAAAAACAATATATATTATTTTGTTACAGAGAAGAGGGGAGACATCAATGAGAGAGAAACATCAATTAGCTGCCTCCTGCAAACTCCCCATTGGGGATGTGCCTCCAACCAAGCTACATGCCCTTAACTGGAATCAAACCTGGGGGAGAATCCAAGATGGCGGCATAGGTAAACACCTACACTGATGCCTCACACAACAATTTCAAAACTACAACTAAAAGAAAGAACAGACATCATCCAGAACCACAGGAAAGCTGGCTGAGTGTAAGTTCTACAGCAAGAAGAAAGAGAGGGGCTCACAGAAACCCAAAGGAGCTGCAAAAAGCTGAGGTATGGAGATGCGCATGCTGAGAGAGCGAATGCTGGAGAACCTGGCTGGCTTTCTCTGGCAGGAGGGAAACGGAGACTCCCAACGGCATTGAACCCCTTATCTTACAACACTAAACCCCAGATTCAGCAGAAACTCATACGGGGGGAGTTTGGACTGTGAAAAGGGAGAGGTGCACAGAAATTTAGGGGAGTTGCAAAAGATCAGAGGTCTGGTGGCATGCATGGCACTGTGCAGAGGACAGATTGCTGATTGTGCCGCTGGCTTTCACAAGTGGGCGGGAGACAGACCCTCCCAACTGTGCCACTTCTGACTCCACTAAGCCCCTGTTTCAGGCGAAACCCTTGGGACCTAGACTCGTGTGGTCCTGGTGCACAGGGGAGCTGGAAAAGCAGTGATCTAGAGACACTGCGGGCATGTGCGGACAATGACCGCTCCAGTGATTACCCAGTCAAGTGAGACTCAGGGGCTGTGGAGGGTGGGGCCGATTGGAAGGCAAGGCAGACACTTAAGCCCTGAGACTCCACCCATCCCAAGCTCAACAGAGGCTTCTTTGGTATCATAAGGCTGGTATCATAAGGCTGAATTCAACACAGAAGTTTCATCCGGCATAGTGAAAATGCCGAGACAAGGGAAGAGATCTCAAACAAAAGAAATGGAGGAAAAAAAAATGAATGGATAGAGAGTTCAAAACCACACTTATAAGGTTTTTCAAGAATATGCTAGAAAAGATGGATAAATTTATCAAGTCCCAAGGGGAGATGCAAAAGGACCAACTAGAGATGTTGGAGATGATGGATAAATTTAGCAAGTCCCAAGAGGAGATGAAAAAGGACCAACTAGAGACACTGACTGAAATAAAAAATATTATCCAGAGTCCTAACAGCAGACTAGAGGAAGGCAAGAATCAAGTCAAAAATTTGAAACATAAAGAAGCAGAAAACACTCAACAGGAAAAGCAAGAAGAGAAAAGAATACAAAAATGTGAAGATAATGTAAGGAGCCTCTGGGACAGCTTCAAGCATACCAACATCAGAATTGTGGGGTGCCAGAGGAAGAGAGAGAGCAAGATACTGAAAACCTATTTAAAGAAATAATGACTGAAAACTTCCCACATCTGATAAAAGAAATAGACATACAAGTCCAGGAAGCACACAGAACCCCATATAAAAGGAATCCAAAGATCATCATCATTAAAATACCAAGAGCAAAAGACAAAGAGAGAATATTAAAAGCAGCAAGAGAAAAACAGTTCATTACCTACAAGGGAGCACCCATACGACTGTCAGCTGATTTCTCAACAGAAACGATGCAGGCTAGACGTGAGTGGCAAGAAATATTCAACGTGATGAATAGCAAGAACGTACAACCAAGAATACTCTATCCAGCAAAGCTATCATTCAGAATTGAAGGGCAGATAAAGAACTTCACAGAGAAGAAAAAGCTAAAAGAGTTCATCAACTCCAAACCAGTATTATATGAAATGCTGAAAGGTACTCTTTTAGAAGAGGAAGAAGAAAAAGGTAAAAGCCAAAAAATTATGAACAACAAATACATATCTATCAACAAGTGAATCTAAAAATTGAGTGAATTAAAAATTTGATCAACAGAATAAACTGGTGAATATACTAAAATCAGGAGCACAGAAAGGGAGTGGACTGATAATTCCTCGGGGGAAGGGGGTGAGGGGTGTACAGGGAGAGACTGGACAAAAATCATACACCTATGGATGAGATCAATGGAAGGGAGGTAAGGGCAGAGGGACGGGTGGGAGCTGGGTGGAGGTGTGCTATGGAGGGGAAAAAAGAGAAACAAAGGTAATCATCTGAATAATAAAGATTTAATTTTAAACACACACACACACAAAAAAAAAAAAACCTGGGACCCTTCATTCTGCAGGCCCATGGTCTGAGTCAAACCAGTTCCATCATAAACACCTTTTCTGACTTCTCATTGGCTAAGCTCCTGTGTGCCACCACTCACAGTGTTCTTGGTAACTTGGGTTATAAGAATCCAAGATGATCTAGGGTTTTTCCACCACACTACTGGAGGAAAAAGCAAAGGTCTGCTGCTGGAGATGGTAAGAAATGTCATATCCTGCCCTAGCAGGTTTGACTCAGTGGATAGAGTCTCGGCTTGCTGACTGCAGGGTCTGGGTTCGATTCTGATCAAGGGCATGTATCTAGGTTACAGGCTCCTCTAGGAGCTCCACCAATCAAAGTGTCCCTCTCACACTGATGTTTCTCTCTGTCTCTCCCTCTCTCTTCCACACTCTGTAAAAAATCAATGAAAACATATCCTCGGGTGAGGATTAAAAGAAAAAAAAGAAATATCATATTCTATGAAAGACACATCTTGGAAATACCTAAAGAAAGTTGTCATTTTTTTCAGTGAAGGGACTAGAATCCATGTTGATGAAAACACCTTGGCGGCTTCAGTGGCTGGCAATGGCTGCAGCAACAGGGTAATGGGGCTGGTGCCTTCCCTTGATCAGCCTGGTCACTTCCTGTCAGTAGGACATCTCCTAAGGGCTCCCAGTCTGAGAGAGAGGGAAGGCTGGGCTGAGGAGACCCCCCATCTTGCACGAATTTTATACACTGGGTCACTAGTTATTAATAACTAGCTACTTATGATGGTATCAACCTCCTCCTCCCTTTGGAGAACTGAAGCCTTATAATATTACAAAGGTAAATGGATAAACATCTGTATTTTCTTATAACTATTTCATGCTATCAATGGGTGTCAGCCTGCCCATCCCAAGGCTCCAAGGTTCTCCCATATCTGACAGAGAAAAGAGGAGAAAAGTAGAAGGAGAATCTTCATGCAGGGAAGAGGGATTCTTCAAAATCTAGGTAAGCTGGTGGCAGCATAGGTGATGTCCAGAGTATGACACATTGGACAAGCTGCCACCTTTGTTGTATTCTAGAAATGACAAAGTTAACATGAAGGTTAAAAGGTACAATTCAACAGTGAGGGGACTTATAGCAACTAAAGGTCTGATGAGAGGTAAAAATCTATCTGATAAAGGAAATACTGACTTTGTAGTGTCCTAGTTTACATTAGAGGGTTGGCTTCCCTGTAGGCAGGCATGCCATCCCTGTCTGAAACCCATCTCTTTACCATATTTAACTGAAACTAAGCTATGGGAAATAGTCTAAGATTTACTCCATGAGAAACTTTGATTTTTTTTTTGTTTTTTTTTTTTGGCTGAACCATTTGGACAGAAAAGAGAAAGCAAATTCAAGCAAAGCCAATAGATCATTCATATTTCATTTATTCAATCATAAGTCCAAACCATTGAGTATCATATCAGGAGATGGTGGTATAGATGACTTCTAAAGTAATTTTTATATTGTGTAAATAAGCAAGGAGGTAAATAAGAACATAGGCACACATTCTATGAAAACAGAAGAACACAAAGCACAAAGGTTAATATACATAGCAAATCATGAACCAATTTAGAAGACTTCCAGATACCATGCTTTTGCTGGAATGAAATTGAAGTGACAATCTGATAGATTTATTGCAGTTAGAACATCTCTGGTGATATTATCAGGGGTTGAGGTCTATGTGGTATACCTAGACACAGCCTTAAAAACAAAAGTTTGAAGACAGTTAACTGTAGTGGTGTCCAATATCCATAATTGGACATTGTGGTTTTCATTGAAGCACAGTTTTTTTCCCCTAAAATTGCCCTTATTTTTAAAGAGATTGTATTAAGTCCAGTGTAATTTGGTTTGATTTTTACATTTACTTTGCTGAAATTTTTCACAATGAATCTTTAGGTTGGGCTACATTCAGCCCACAAAGAAGCCAAGCCATAATTTCCATCAGGCTTTGCCTGCAATACCTGTAGGTTTGGGTCAAGCCCTCAAATCCTAAAAATGTCTTGAGGCTTCTGTATTGCCATCTTTCAGGAAAGAAGCGTTCATTCCTTACTGAAAAGACTATCATGACCTATGTGACCAAAAAAGCTATAAAGCCATTTTTTGTAGTCGATTTCATTGGCTTTAGAAGTCATTCTTAATTTTTAAGGCTTTCTATTGACAGCTAGAGTCCACACATGTCTCTCTTAGATATGGCATTCCAGTCAAATATGTGGTTAATGAGACCACACACTGTAATCTGGTCTTATTGCATTTATGCCAAGAATCATATTTCCATGTTTCATGCATTAAAAATTGCCAAATTCTGGAGGAATAAGGTGGGAAGAAAAAACAAAATGTAAACAATTGGCACTTCCAAACAAGCACATTTTATAACTTCTGGAAATATATTCATTTTTGTCAAACATACTTATACTTTAAGAGACATAATTCCATGGACACATATATCATATAGCAAAAATTAATGATTGAGCAAATCATAAGTGATATAAATTAAATTGGCTCAAATAACTTAGGCAAAATAAGATCTACAGTGGTACCTTGAGATACGAGTGCCCTAACATATGAGATTTTTGAGATACGAGCCATCAAGCGAGCGATTTTTGCTTTGAAATACGAGCAACATTTGAGATAGGAGTAATCGCGTGGATCGGCTGGCTGCACATGACCCACCAGTTTACCACTACTCCAGCATCTCATAGTTTCCCACGCCTCAAGGTTACGGAAAGAATTAAACTCGTATCTCGAAGTACCACTGTATTTCAGAATCTGCATTGCAACAAATAGTTCAGATAAGAGTTCTTTTGGAATCAAGGTATCAGCACTTAAAAGGTAGACGGTCCTTTCTTTGACAAATCCCAAATAAATTTCTTGACCGAGTATGCATTTTCAAGGCATTGAGATTGTAATATTTGTTGACTCCAGGGAGAAAAAAAAAATTACACACACACACACATATATATATCCTATCTAATAAAAGAGTAATATGCAAATTGACTGTCACGCTGAGACACAAGATGGCCACTACAAGATGGGCTGCAGGGAAGGGCA
>PVJN01002189.1:108544-123233 GCA_004026805.1 Lasiurus borealis
GTGACCAGACTGGCAGAGGGGGGAACAGGACTGCAGGGGAGGGCATTTGAGGGGGGGACACCAGGCCTGAAATGGAGGACAGTTGGGGGGACCCAGGCCTGCAGGGGAGAGAAGTCGGGGGGGGACCAAGCCTGAAAGAAGGGCAGTTGGGGGGACCAGGCCTGCAGGGGAAGGCAGTTGTAGGCAATAAGGCCAGCAGAGAGGGCAGTTAGGGGTGACTGGGCTGGCAGAGGAGGGCAGTTGGGGGAGACCAAGCCTGTAGGGGAGGGTAGCTGTGGGTGATCAGGCCAGGAAGGAGGGCAGATAGGGCTGACTGGGCCAACAGAGGAGGGCAGCTGGGAGAGACCAGGCCAGCAAGGGAGGGAAGTTGTGAGGGGACCAGGCCTGCATGGGATGACAGTTGGGGAGGGACCCGCGCTGGCAGAGAAGGACAGTTAGGGCAATTGGGCCAGCTGGGGAGCAGTTAGGTGTCGATTAGGCTGGAAGTGGAGTGGTTAGGTGGTGATCAGGCTGGCTGGCAGAAGCAGTTAGGGGCAGTTAGGCAGAAGCAGGCAAGTGGTTGGTAGCCAGCAATCCTGGATTGTGAGAGGGATGTCCAACCACCCATTTAGGCCTGATCGCAGTGGGGTCCCAGATTGAAGAGAGTACAGGCTGGACTGAGGGACACCCCCTTCCACCACCACCATGAACGAATTTCATGCACCGGGCTTCCTCTAGTATAGAGGAAGATTCGATAGTTGAGGGAGGCGTGAATGTCTTCTGTGTTCTCTAGTTTCCTGTCACAGACCAGGATTTGGAGTGGCTTGTGACCCCTTGCCAGTCATAGCATTTGCCCACAGCCTGAAGCCTTTTCCCATACCTAGAATAGAGACCCTTTCTGAAATAGTAATACAATTGTCCAGGTGTGGGGCCTTTAACACCACAGGAGAGATTGTGATGGCTTATGATCTTAATGGAGGTTTCCCACTCTATGTCTTTTTAAATAAGGGATGTCTATTGTCTCCACTGTCTGAGGTAGGAAAATTCTATTTTTTTAAACTTGTTTCTAATAGCAGGCCTAGCAATCTTTTGCTTTCTTTTATATTTCTAACAGCCACATCCATTAAGAGGCTTGGAAGAACAAGGCACCTTCCCTCCCCTAAAAGCGGGGGTGGTATTCCCTGTTAATATGGTTGGATAGAGATTTAATGCTCAGGCCCTGGGGCTAAATTCTGTTTGTAGTCAATTTCCAAGATTGGGTAACAGAAATCTTTCATTTCTGTGAGTATTTGTACATTTGAGGCTTTTTTTTTCCTACTGTGGAAGAAGTATTAATGACTTTGGAAGTAGCAATGTTTGCTTGAGCAAAAAATATAGAAGTTACACTTGTAATAGAAACATAGTATCAGTGGTAAGTATCAAATGAAAAGACTTCAGCTTTTTAGTCCCATTGCCTTAATGAGCAGCAGCCAGCAAAACTCATCCCGTGACTCAGCATATAACTAACACCCCTCAGTGTAGGGAAACTCGCCCTGAAACCCAGCAGATAATTCCACTCCCCAGTGCAGAGCCCTGAGGTCTAATCCACACACTCAAGGCTTCAGGGCTGGGGGGAGAATTGTGCCTGCATGGCTGCTGAAGGGGAAAATACCTCAGGGAGAGAGGATAGGGGGACATAAGTATATGCTCACCTGGGGCACCACAGCCTGAGACACCTACTCCTGCATACGGCAGGTCTGAGGGCGAAATAGCTAGGCATGTTGCAAACTGTTGGGCTGTAAGCCATATCATACCCCCTTCCACATCCCTCCACCAGAGATTGGGGATAAACAACATTGCTATGTGGGTCAGGGATCCATGGGAACACTGTTATTAAGCTGCCTAAATGGAGGTGAGAATCTGGGAAAGGAGAGTGAATCTGTGTGCTCAGGCCACTTCTAAGTGCAGCCACTGTGAATAGGGAAAGAAGTTTGGGTTGCATCCAAAGCCTTCTATGCCAGGCACAAAATTTGCAAAACTGGCATCCACTGTGCACACACTTTTCTTTCACCCTGTGGGGGTCCATAACCCCACTTTCTGTGGCAGTGGTGCTAAGGAAGTTCTGGCCCTAGCCCCAACTGTTTGCCTGGATACAGGTAGTTGTGGCTGCACCCTTGGCTACTGCCCTAGTCAGAATCATAGCTGGATGCCCCACTCCCATTAAACCAGTCCTGGGTCTGTGTCTAAAAGGGCATTGTCCAAGGTGGTGGAAGGCAGAAAAAGGAACCAAGCTACTCATAGAGAAAGAGAAAGGGGAGGATCCAGGGAGGGTGGGGGGAAAGAGGGAGAGAGATATAGAGGAATTAGACCAGGTTATTCTTCTCCTATTGATTTTTCCTCTGAGTGCACATTTGGGGACTGTGACTGAGCTTTCTGACAATTTCAGGAACAGGACAATTTCCATGTGTCTTTAGCACTCCTGGTGTCCGTCCCTTCTGGGTTGCCATCTGTTATTGGTGGAAGTGGGGTTATTAGGGTAGAACTGTGCTAGGGTAGAAGGTTTTATTCCTATGATATTAAATCCCCGAGTTTCCAAAATCTCATTTCCCTTTGTCCCACCATATAGTTGAAATATAGCTGTGACTTTAATGGAGTGAAAATCAGAGAAAATGTCCAGAGTTCCCATTCCATGTCTGCATAGTCCAATAAAGCATCAGGCTGGCTTAATTTTTATTTCCCACTGCAATCCATCAATCCATTGTATGTGGGGTCTGCTGGTCCACATGACTATGTAGAAACACAGGAGAATGCAAGTAAGTAGGACCACAGAGCCTCACGAGCCAAGAGCCACGTGAGAGAACTCTTCTGTTTAGGAGATTATGTATTCCCAAATTTTCGTGTGCTTGCAGTGGCTATGGCCACTGTGGCTAATGATCTCTATTCTGTGTGACTGATAGGAAAGTACTTTCCCTATGTCATCACATTATTAGACATGTGTCTATCTTTCCTTTGTCATATCTATTCTTGCAGTGTTTCACAGGAAATAGTACAGTGGTTGCCTGGGGAATGCAAAGTTGCAGCTTCCTGGTGAAGCTTCCTAAATGCATGCATGTAATGTCTAGCTTTCCTCTTGGCTCCTTTTCTATCTATCTATCTATCTATCTATCTATCTATTTAATCTATCTATCTTATATCATTTATCTATCTATATAAAGGTAGTGACCGTGATGATCGAAATGACCATTCAACCAGTCACCATGCAGTGCTAGCATAGATGTATAGTCACAGGTAAAGTCTATGCATGAACTAAAAATGAACAAGACAAATGCTTGCCTTAATGGTGCTCTCACTGTAAGAAGGTCAGGTCAGGGATGAAAATTCAAAATTGCCACTAGCACAGACCTGAGGTGCTACTTCTCAGAGTTGTCAGAGATACACCCAGTAGTGGAGTGGGGGTGTAACTAAAAGGCTGATGCTGACATGAAGGTGGGGCCATTCTGGATTTCCCAGAGGAGCCAATGGCTGCCTAGAAGGCAGAGCCTTTGATACTGACTGGCATAGAAATTGACCAATCAGGACCAAATCTGTGTGAACTGTGAAGGTTGAACCTAAGGTGGGGTATAAGGTGGGGTTTTAAGGGCAACAGCGGTTTGGTGTAAGAAAGCGGTTCAATTTTTTAATAAGCAGTTTGGCAGTATAGTGCATATAGCTGGCTATCAGTCTAGATATAGGGGTTATGTATTTTTGTCTGCCAAGAGCATCTCTTCCTGCTGAAGAAGCCTCCCCCCGCCCCATTTAAGCAATCCTATCCTATATAATCTATCTATCCTAATAAAAGGGTAATATGCTAATTAGACCGGGTCAACCAGCCATCTTCCAGATGTCTGGCTTCCTTCCAGACAAAGCCATGGTGGTGGGAGCTGAGGCAGAAGCAGTTAGGGATGATCAGGCCGGCAGCGGAGTTACGGGTGAGATCTGGCTGGCAGGAGGTTAAGGGCAATTGGGCCAGCAGGGGAAGGCAGTTGGGGCCAACCAGATGGCAGGGGAGGGCAGCTGTGGGCAACTAGGCTGGCAAGGAAGGGTAGTTAGAGTAAAGATCAGGCCAGCAAGAGAGGGTAGTTGGAGGTGAGATCAGGCCAGCAGTGGAAGGCAGTTTGGGGCAATATCAGGCTGCCAGGAAGGGCAGTTGGGGGAAACCAGGCTGGCAGAGGAGGGAAGTTGGGGCAATTAGGTTGGCAGGGGAGGGCAGTTGTGGACAACCAGTCCAGCAGGGGAGTGCAGTTGGGGGCAACCAGATTGGTAGAGGAGGGCAGGTGGGGGCAACCAGGCCAGTAGGGGAGGGCAGTTGAAGGCATTAGGCGGGCAGGCAGGTGAGTAGTTAGGAGCCAGTGGTCCTGAATTGCAAGAGGGATGTCTCTCGAGCAGTCTCAGATTGGAGAGGGTGCAGGCCAGGCTGAGGGAAATGCCTTCCCATGCATGAATTTCATTCACCAGGCCTCTAGTTATTAATAACTAGGAAGTCAGAATAGTATAAGAAGGGTCACAGAATTGATTTCCTGCCTGGGCTTGTGAAGGAGTCAACAGATCAGTGTTTCTCTCTCTTTCCCTCTCCCTTCCTCTGCCACTAGAATCAATGAAAAACATATCTTTGCTGAGGATTAAAGGGGAAAAAAGTGATCTTATCTTCATGCTTCAATAGGCAGAAACACTGTGAAATCACGAGTCTCACTTTTCTTGGAGACTATAAGCAGATCTGAAGAAGAGTTTCTCTGAATTCCTATAACTCTTAATAAAATAATCAGAACAAAAGCAAGGAAAAGCAGCAACTTTGTCAAGCAATGCCAGCAATGGAACTATATGAATCTACACCTATAAGTACAGAGGAGTGAACTGAGTAAGGACAAGCTATTGTCAGAAGGTCATTTCTATCAAAGACAAAATCAAATACTACATTTAGTTTATTTGTTAAAGCACACTAGGTCCAGCTGATTTGTTTATTCCTTTTTGTTCACTTGTGGTGCTTCCCACCAGTATGACATCTGGAACATCTTCTGCCAACCACTGAAAACTGAGGCTATAAAGATTTTCAGTTTATTAGCTCTGAAGAAAACAAACTTATTCTTTTATAGCTCTGCCCCTCAATCTTAATGTCATTTTAGGTAAATTTATAATAATTTTTCTTGCTCATTGAGAATGTCATCAGAAATCAGAAGATTAATTTACACTATGATTAGTATTCAATGCCTATTAGTATTCAATACTCCCCAAGTGAGATATAAAATGTTACCATATGCAATAAGCTTTCCAAATATGAAAATGAGGATTCTTAATGCACTAAGTAAAAGGGTTTGTAGGCGATTCATGTGAATTCAATTATTTCTATTATAAGAGTGTGATCTTATAATATGCATGTATATATGCATACACTCAATTTGCCTAATATTTTAGTGAATTTGTATGTGTGTCAAGCACTGCTTTGAGCTAAGAAGTGTAACATTCTTTCCCACATGAAGCTTATATTCTAGATGTGGAGGATTTTTAATGAGAAAAATCATAAGAAAATAACATAATGCATCAGAAAATACATGGTTTGAAAAAAAAATAAAGTAGGAAAGGGAAGAAAGAAGTGGACAGGGAAGGATATGTATGCTGTGAATGGGGTGCAATTGAACACAATGTTTTGGAGAAGACTTCAGTAAGAAGGTGACATCTGAGCAAAGACTTGAAAGAGATGATGGAACCAACCATGAAGATCTCATAGATAGAAAGCTCCAGATGAAGGGAGCAGTTAGTCCAAAGACTATGAGGTAGGCATGTGCCTGATGAACCTACATACAGAACTCTGGTGGCAGGTGGGCTGCAAGATGCTCTGCCATTATGAAACTGGCTACCCACAGTTAGCACAGATTTCAGAGATTAAGCGTACAATTCCCAGCATGACCACTCTAATTGCAGACACCAGTAACCAATTCAGGGGTCCTTAGGCCACCCACCTTTTTTATCAACTGGCTATAAAGTCAGAAGTTTCCATAATCTCCCTAAGTTCAGCAGTTTGATCTACTCAGGAAGGTTGTAAGATTATAATTCTATTTTAAATCATACAAATCCAGACCAGCCAAATGAAGAGGTACATAGGGTGAGATCTGAGAGGGCCCTGAGTTGGAGTTCTGTGCTTTTCTTATGGGATAGGACACATATGACCTCAGAACACTGATGTGTTCGCCAACCTGGAAGCTCCAATGAACTCAATATACAGAGCTTTTATTATATAGTACTGGCCACATAATTAAACTCAACCTGTAGCTCCCCTACTGCCAAGAAGTCAGCCTTAAAGCATCATCTTCAAATCACATGGTTCTTTGCATGACCAGCCCCCATCTTGAGTAACCTCATCAGCTTAAACTCAGATGTGACTCAAGGGGCCTTCCGCAGATGACATGGATACTCCTATCACTTGGGAAATTGTAAGGATTTTGAATCTCCCTGTCAACAACCCAGGAAGAAGACCAAACACATTTTTTATGATACAATATGAAGCCCCGTCAAGAACTGGGGAAATATATATGTTATATATATTTCCTATAACAATAACCATGCCAACCACTTGTAATAAGGAGAAAACAAGCAAAGTAACAAAAACATGACTCATCAAAGATGGAATCTTTGCAGATAAAGCCAAAAGAATCAGCTCCCATCTCAAGAGAGCAGACTGATGCACCTATCTCAAGTTTGATTTCTGCATAAGGCTCATAGAAATCTATACCAATTAAAGGGTAATATGCTAATTATATGGGATAGACCAGCTATGAGCATGGCCAGCCTGCAAACTGCCCACAGCCCCTCACCCATGCCAGCCCCACCCCTCAGTAGGGACCCACTATCCTCATTCAGGCCCCCCTCCCCAGCCAGCTCTCACCCATTACCAGGCCTCTATCCTATATAATAAAAGGGTAATATGCAAATAGACCCTAATGGCAGAACAAACAGAACGATTGCTAGGCCAGTCACTATGAGGCACACTGATCACCTCTTGGTCCCTTCCCCCAGCTGTCAGGCACTGATTACCTGATGGGAAACAGGGAACCAGGGATGGGTGGCAGTGGGGGATGGGGCCAGCTGCGGGCAGCTGGGGAAGATGACCCTGATAGCAGGCCAGGCTTAGGGACCATACATGTGCATGAATTTCATGCACTGGGCCTCTACTCTATACTAATAAAAGGGTAATATGCTAATTAGACCAGGTCGACCAGATATCTTCCAGATGTCTAACTTCCTTCCAGACAAAGCCATATTGGTGAGGGCTGAGGTAGAGGCGGTTAGGGGTAATCAGGTTGGTGGCAGAGCAAGCAGTTAGGAGTGATCAGGCTGGCAGGGAAGCAAGAAGTTAGGGATGAGATCAGGCCAGCATGGGGGAGCTAGCAGTTAGAGGGCCATCAGGCCAGCAGGGGAGACCAGTTGGGGTGATCAGGCTGGCAGGGGAGTAGTTAAATGGCAATCAGTCCAGTAGGGGAATGGTTAGGGAGCCATCAGGCAGGCAGGCAGAGGCAGTTAGGGACAATCAAACAGGCAGGCAGGCGAGTGATTAGGAGCTAGCAGTCCCAGATTGTGAGGGGGATGTCCAACTGCTGGTTTAGGCTCATTCTCCCCAGGGGTCTCAAATTGGAGAGGGTACATACCGGACTGAGGAACAATCCCCTCCCATGCACAAATTTCATGCACCAGGCCTCGAATGCTTTAATATTGTATAGACAACCAGCTATTAGTGAGCTGTGCTAATTGAGAAGGACCTGTTGCATGAATCATCTGAAAATGTGTAAATGCAAATCCCTTCATCTGCTTGTTGAGTGCACTTTATATTTCACATGATATATATTTCTTTCAAACAGATCATCTGAGAACTGAATTATTTTTGATCAATAAGATTTCTAATTGTTGGAATTGAAAGAACTTTAGGGAATTTCTAGTTTGATTCTTCCATTTCATATGTCAGACAACCAAACTCTGGGGAAAGGGAGGGTTAGGTAGCTAGCTCAGGATCAGGGAGTATGGTATTAGAGCTGAGGATTGGATACAGTCTGCTGATGTATAGTCCAATATGTGAAGTTACATAAGTCAATCAGTCTGTCAGCACATCAGTATCAGTCCAAAATGCATCCTCAAAAGAGCACTAACTTTGAAGATAAGATTCATGGGTAAGACCATTTCCTGCCCTTTCACCTATATGACCTGTGTAACTTCTCTGAGCTAGTGTCTTCTGGTAAAATGGAGATAAAAGAAGTTCCAATCACAAAACATTCCTATAAAGATGAAATGTAATGATGTAAGCAAAATCATGTTGCAAAACTGTAACAGACAAATTATTTGGGTGCTTAAAAATCCTCATCTCTTTTTGAAAAAATGTATTTTATTGATTTTTTTTACAGAGAGGAAGGGAGAGGGATAGAGAGTTAGAAACATTGATAAGAGAAAAACATTGATCAGCTGCCAATTGTCATTGTGTGTCAGTTTCTCTCCTAGTTTTACATACAAACTGCAAGGTTAGGTAAAGCATTCAGTTCTGGAGGTTTCAAGTATGGAGACACATGGAATAAGCAGTATAGCTTGATTCATGTGTAGTTCTATTTGCTATAGTGTTTGTTTGCTTTGCTCATATACATAAGCTGTCAGAAAATAGATTAAAATGATGAGAGCTATCCAAAACAACAACAAAAAATACATAGAAAAGTAAGTATTGGTAATAAGTAAGTATTGGTAATATACTGTTAATAAAAATGCATTAAAATGGAAATATGCAATTTAAAACATTAAAACAGAGTAAGAATTTTTTAAACCTATTTTGTAGCCAAAGAAAACTATTCTATCAAACTGACTGATATCATTATTTTAAAAATACCCTTACAATGTTCCTCTTTATACTGATCCTTAGGCTAGTTAATAAATGGCATCATTTCTGCAACTTTGCCTTAATATGGTGAAAGCATTAGCATATTTTATATAGTCTTTAAAATATGCTGTAGATAATTACATAATTTCTCATCTTTGGATTGTAGCCATAAGAAGGACTCTGTTTGAATTACTTAGAATGATGATAATTATCTTGCTTAACTATCTCTTCTCAAGCAGTTTGCAAAGGAAGCTTGGCCCAGGATGCATATGACAGAGCCACCTTGGAAAAATTTTAGCTAGTGACCTTCCTGGTCACTCCTCTGCGCAGTATATTTCTACAGAGAATAGGAGAAGAGTCAGTCTATATCTAGTACATAACAAATCTATAAAATTGCCAATTAGAGAAGGGAAACTGATTATAAAATTATTTGTTCACTTTTGAATTTTGATGGTGAATTATTAGCAAGCAACTGCTCAAGTGTAATGGGTGAATCTAAACATTTTTCTAAATTAAGGGCCAGTACCTTTTTCTGTAAAAAGCCAGATAATAAATATTTCAGGCTTAATAAATTATACAATTTTTGTTGCAACTTCTCATCTCTACTGTTGTAGTGTGAAAGCAGGCACAGACAATATGTACTAGTAAACATGTGGGCATTGCTGAGTTCCAATAACCTCTATTTATAAGAACAGGCAGTGGACTGAATATGGCTTGCAGGCTGTAGTTTGTTCAAACCTAGTCTGAAGCATTGATTTTTGAGTCTTTTGTGGGATATGCTCCTTCATGAGAATTTAAAGAGAGATACTCCATAAAAATAAACACTTACATGCATAGATATATACATGAGCACACAATTCATATGCACAAGCCATCATGGACTCTTGGTCCAGGTCAGTGGTATGCAAAGTGTGGCTCATGAGCCATATGCAGCTCTTTCACAAAATGTCATGGCCTGAGTGTGTCTATTTTGAAGAAGTGACATTACAAGATGTTTAAATTTAAAAAAAAATTGGCTCTCAAAAGAAATTTCAATCATTGTGCTGTTGATATTTGGCTCTGTTGACTAATGAGTTTGCCGACCACTGGTCTAGGTGGAGTGTTCCTAACAGAGAGCCTTTGTAAAGCTCCAGGTTTTAATCAGACTCTACAGTTTATATGGAGGCAGAAGTCTTGCACTAGGGGCAGTGTCACACATCTGTTTCAAGGGGATGAAACTCTGGACATGGAAACACAGAGGAGAAACATGGGGGGTTGGAGGCAGTTCACTTGTGATACTTAAGTAAATAGTGAGCGATTTAGGTATAGGCTTGTTATTTTAAACATGGATGCAATATCTACATTTTATGACCCCTCTTGGATTATTCTGATCACAATATGTCTCCTCTTTTTGAGTAGACATCTACATTTAACTCCTACATTTGTTCTGCTTTTTATTTTTTCTCTCATTGTTTCTCAGGTGTTAAGGTCAAGAGTCCCCAAATTTATTGTGGTAAACTCGAAGGCAATGACATAGTGTTTTATATATACTTTTAGCTCCTGCTGCACCTCATTATTATCTTGGCTCCTCAACTCCCCTGCCTCAGGCTCCTTTCTACACCCAACTTCCCAGAGTTGGTGTAGAAAGCCGATTCTATAGGTGAGTCCCATACAGTTTCCCATGTGGGTTCACTCTGCTTCCCCTTCCACTCTTTAAGAGTGGAAGTGTCACCACTTCTGAAGAATCTCCAGGAACCTTCCCAACCTCAAGATGGAACTCTTGGCTGTCTCTTGTGTTACTATGGCACTTTGTGCTTCTAATGTGAGACCTAATCATATTGGATTGCAATTGTTTGCATCCCTATCGGTCCACTTTAGGAGACTGTGAGCAGTAACACAGCCCAGACACTGTTGGGAGAATAAATGGCTGGACAGAAAAATGGTAGATATTCAGTAAATAACAACTTTATTGGATGAGGGTAACTATAAAATGGAAGGGAAATGAACACACACACACACACACACACACACACACACACACAACTTTTAAGAGAAGGGAACTGATGTTTCAAGTATATTTAATTTGCAAGATTGTTCCATCAACATTTCATATATATATATATATATATATATATATATATATATATATATATATATATATATATATGTAATTAGAGGTAATTATAAAGAAACATGTGCTTAACCCAATAGCATGGAAGTGAGGCTGAACTGCCGCTGGGGCACTCCTTTCCATAGACACTCCCCACATAAGGGATCCAATGTCCAGTCCATATGATGATGCAGTTCACTATAAACCAAACTGATATAGCTCCCTGAAGGAGATAGGAGGTAAGATTTGGGAGTCAATATTCCAGAAGTAATGATGATGGGATGGTGGTTGTGTGCACTTCCCATGGAAAATGGCATAAACTCTAGTCGGATGACTACTAAGATTTGTCAGGCAGGGTCTTGAATCTGCTTGATCTCTAAGGATCTGGACCCAGGACTAGCTACAACAATGTTCTAGCATGAAGATTACCTGACTACTACCAGGACAAATGTATTCAAAGTCATAAGAGCTTACTGCCCTTCTGTTACCTAGTGCCAGTGTTGTAACCAGGTAGGCTTGAATGTTTATTTTCATACTGTCAACTTTCTCTTTGTTCAAAAGGTAGTGATAGAATAGTGCATTGGCTAAGTGCATGGGGTCTGGATTGCCTGGTTTCAATCTCAGCTCCATCCCATACTGGCTTTGAGACTTTATTATTCAGTACCTCAGCTTTTCCTCAGTAAATTTCAGGCAACAATAGTTTGTACCTCATAAGTTTACTGTGAGAATTAAATAGACTGTATAGACAATGTCTCATTATTATTAATGTATATATGTATATATAAAACATCTCCTTCTTAGCAGGACACTATGAAAGTAAATGGGGAAGGGAAGGGTGTACTCCAGCTGTAACCACCTGGCTATTTAATCTAGAAGAAACTAAACCCTAAACACACTGAAATCTTTCTGAACATGAAGCAGTAGTAGACACCCTAGGTCTCCTTTGCCTTTCAAGAGCATTTTTCCTAGAATTCGCTCATATATGGCACAGGTATGAGAGACTTATATCTAACACATTGATGCCTGCAAACCATCCATTATAACATATAGAAATATATAGCATTGAAATATTGTTGTTACTACTCCTACTACTAATAAAATAACTATTGTCCTTTATGACTGAAAATTTGTTAGGCAGTATGTACTTATCTGAAATATTTCTAATTTTCTCAAGAAGAATAGGAATGAGTAAATCAAGGGTCAGAGAGAAAATGAAAACTTCCCCAAGAGTGCAAAGTTAGTATATGGCAGAACTGAAACATGAACTTAGATTTGCCTGCTCCACTACTCCCAACATATTATCTTTGCATTGAGGCCATATCTTATTGGAACCAATTATAGCTCACAGTGATTTAGAATTGCTCAAAATATTGCATGGATTTAATTCATATAAATGTTCAGCCTCTATTTAATTATTTTTGGTGGTGATTGTTCTTTTTGCTTCTGATGATAAAAGAGAACACAGAAACTTTCTGAAAGTATACCTCACTATCCTTTTCCAAAACACAATTAAAGGCTGTGCTTTCTGGTGGTAGGCTATGACTCACTGGTGAATCAGGGACTGAGCCATCCTGTGCCCTTTATGTCCAGTGCCACTACCTTTATCATTCTTTCTATAGCCCCCCACACCTGCTCCATGGTTCCATCCTTAGCCTCCCAACACCCAGAGAATCAATTGTCTCTCCCTTCATGTTACTCCTCAGGCCCAGGGCAGCTCACCAAGTCCTAGTCTTCTTCCATGTAACTCAGATGCCCTTCAAACAGCTCCAGGGAGCTAACTATGGTAAAATAGTGAAGCTGGGGCCATCTTGGACTTGGATACAGAGCCTAGTAAGGAATCTGGGGTCTTTTTAAAACCAGACTAGTGTGAGCTCCCATAGGTCACTTGAGAACCTGGTATTTGTCATCATCTGTTCACAGTTTTTTTTTTTTTTTTTAATCTGGATGTAGAACTTTGGGAGATCTTCCAAGCTGCCTTCGCTTCTTGAGATCTTTTCTAGTATTTCTGCTGATTGACTTAATAACTTTCCTTACATTCCTGATTCATGGTAGTTACTCCAATTCTTTCAGGTGCCCATGTAAAAGTCAAGTCATTTTTAGGAACGAAGGAAAGGTGACCAGGCTCTCTATTTCCAGGTATATGGTTTTTAAGCCTTGCTTCTGTGCTTTTCTTTGGACCTCTGCTTCTTCAGGTCAAAAGCAAACAGTGCACTAAGATAAGTTTTGAGGTGCCCTGAGATGACAATGGACTTTGGGCACTTGAGTCTGTGTCACTTTGGGGAAATACCTAACAGCTCAGAGCCTGTTTCATCATAGGGTGTTTTTTTTAAAATTAAGTCTTTATTATTCAAATTATTACATTTATTTCTCTTTTTTCCCCTCCATATCTCCCCTCCACCTGGCCCCCACCCTTCCCTCTACCTTTCCCTTCCTCTTGTTAACCTCATTCATAGGTGTATGTTTTTGTTCAGTCTCTCCCTGTACATCTTTCCTCCCTTTCCCCCTGAGAATTATCAGTCCACTGCCTTTCTGTGCTCCTGATTCTATTATATTCACCAGTTTATTCTGTTGATCAAATTTTTGATTCCATTAATTTTTAGATTCACTTGTTGATAGATATGTATTTGTTGTTCATAATTTTTTATCTTTTAACATTTTCTTCTTCCTCTTCTAAAAGAGTACCTTTCAGCATTTCATATAATACTGGTTTGGAGTTGATGAACTCCTTTAGCATTTTCTTATCTGTAAAGCTCTTTATGTGCCCTTGAATGTGCCCAGCTTTGCTGGATAGAGTATTCTTGGTTGTAGGTTCTTGCTATTCATCACGTTGAATATTCCTTGCCACTCCCGTCTGGCCTCCATCGTATCTGTTGAGAAGTCAGCTGACAGTGATATGGGTGCTGCCTTGTAAGTAATGAACTGTTTTTCCCTTGCTGCTTTTAATATTCTCTCTTTGTCTTTTGCTCTTGGTACTTTAATTATGATGTGTCTTGGTGTGGTCCTCTTTGGATTCCTTTTATATGGGGTTCTGTGTGCTTCCTGGACTTATAAGTCTATTTCTTTTAGCAGATGTGGGAAGTTTTCAGTCATTATTTCTTTTTTTTTTAATTAAATTTTTATACATATATCCCCATTGCCCCCCTTCCCTCCCAGGCATACCCCAACTCCCCAGTGTCTATGTTCATTGGTTATGCTTATATGCATGCATAAAAGTCCTTTGATTGATCTCTTATCTCCCCACCTAACCTTAATCTTCCTGCTGTAATTTGACAGTCTGTTTGATGCTTTACTGCCTCTGTATCTATCCATTTGTTCATCAGTTTATAATGTTCTTTAGTATCCACAAATGAATGAGATCATGTGATGCTTCTCCTTCATTGACTGGCTTATTTTACTAAGCATATGGCACTCCATTTCCATCTAGGTTGCTGCAAATGGTAAGAATTCCTTCTTTTTAATGGCAGCATAGAATTCCATTGTGTAGATGTACCATAGTTTTCTGATCCACTCATCTGCTGACGGGCACCTAGGCTGTTTCCAAATTGTGGCTATTGTAAATTGTGCTGCTATGAACATAGGGGTGCATAAATCCTTTCTGATTGGTGTTTGTGATTTCTTAGGATAAATTCCTAAGAGTGGGATTACAGGGTCAAATGGGAGATCCATTTTTAGTTTTTTGAGGAAACTCCATACTGTTCTCCACAGTGGCTGCACCAGTCTGCATTCCCACCAACAGTGCTCAAGGGTTCCTTTTTCTC